>BDUI01000981.1:51865-93744 GCA_002335545.1 Apodemus speciosus
TGTGTATGTGTATATGTATATGTATATGTATATGTATATGTATATGTATATGTATATGTATATGTATATGTATATGTATATGTATGCATATATATAATGCATTTCTGTCCCCCAAAGCTCTCGTATTGAAAATGTAATCCTCAATTCCAGTGTGTTGGGAAGAGGTGAATGGTATGGGGTCAAGGATCTAAGAAACTCGGGTGAACTGAGGAACTCCAGACCAGGAAGTTAATTTGACTGACAACACAGCAGGCTGTTAGACTCCAGGAAGCTTCTGATGAGACACACTCAACATGCCAACCTTGACTGGTATTGACCACTCTGAGATTGCAGGGGAACTGACCTACAGATGGAATTTCCCATCCCAAAATGTCACCTTTTCTGCCCTAGAAAAACCTGACCCTCCTGTGACTCACTTCTGGAGAGATCCTGGAGTCCCTCTGTTTTAAAGAACAATTCTGCTCATGTGGAGGTTGCTGGACAGTGTTTTTTATTTCCATGTAACCTTCCTCGATGCCAATCTAATGAAGGCACTCTAGTCTCTGCCCTATAAAGAGATGCACACCATTATCACAAGAGTGGGCTGATAATCATGGAATTGAGACCAATATGAGAGCAAATTCATTCCCTATTGCTCCTTTGCATTCTTCTCATCCTGCCTTCTATCACGCAATGACAATGCAAAAGAGGGTCTCACCTACTGGGAGTACAAAATTCCTTTTGCTCTCAGAGAAGCACTAGAAAAAAAACAGATTAAACACACAAGGTTGGCTTTTCAACAGAAGAGATGTATTGCCTGTTTTCTTCCCAGGAAAGCTGTGAATGAATGTGATTAACTGCCTTGGTGACCTCTGTGGTATCTATACGCCCAGGCCATATCTGGCTCTCCCAAGTCCCCCCAAGCAGGGCCAGAAGAGGCTAATAGTCTAGGTGACATCTGTGCTTTCTGTGTGGCCAGGGGTACTCCTAGGCTCCCACAAATAGGACTGAAGGTCAATTAATAATCTAAGTGACCTTGGCACCATCTGTATGACCGAGACCACACCAGATCCCTATCCAGGCCCTTAAGATAACACATGTAGTCTATGTTTAGAACACATCTTCATGGAAGAAGTGATATGTGCTTTGAGAAGGGCTTCAATGTAATTATGCCTCGTGGTGCACATAGGATTGTGTTACACTAGGAAACTTTCCTCTGAGTTGTACTGTACTTAAATATGCCTAAACTGCCTGTGCCACACTCTCAAAGTTTGAGCCAACACCTGCTGTTAAGTTGGGTTGAGCTGAACTTTCTTCTTGTTTCATACAAACTGTGATTCCTCTAGCTACAGTGTTTGCAGAGAAACACCCCCTACCCCCTCACACACACACACATTCACCAAACACCAGCACCTTATATTAGACTTCCAGACTCCAGAGCTATGAGAAATAAATTTTTCTTATAAGTTTCTTCGTCAGTAGTATTCTGTTACAGCAATATACATAGGGCTAAGATAACTGATACCCAGCTCAAAAGGTTGAAAATAAGTCTAAAATATTATTTTCCTTTGAATAATCACTTTAATGTATACTGAGCTTATGTTATCTTGGGAAATTCTAATTTTATAAAATATCGTTTTTACAGTAAATGACAAATCTAGTCTGTGCCATACCTATTAATATAAAATTGCTTTAGTTTGGTCTTTGTCTTGCCCATTCCTTGATATTGAAGGCTTGAGGACTGTTTCCTATCGAAATTCCCCATGGCATATCAGAGTTTAAATCTTTTCAGTCTCCACTTACAAGGCAGGATTGCGGTTCTTCTTGTTTCTCCCCATTAGTCTATATTTCTTATTCTTCAAAAAAACATTTTTCTATTATCCTTATAATTATCATAATCAGACCATAAGTAATAGCCATGTCTGAACCATGATCTCCTATGTGAGGATTCTGTGCGTACTTGGTTTTGTTCCCTTCACCTTCTGTAGACTCAGCGCTGCCCCCCAGAGTCTAAAGTCTCTGAATGGCAGTGAAGAGCTCCAAGCCCACATGTGGAAGGTATGTTCTGGATTATTTTCTTTCCAAATGGCATAGGCTCATTATTTTGTCTCTAAGGCTCATTTCCATTCTTTCCCACTAATTCTGTTTCGTGAGGTTCACCACGGTTGACATTTCCTAGCTTGGCACCGCTTTATCCAAAAGAGCTTAGGGTCCGTGGGAAGCTTGGGCATTCTATCATGAACACCTCTTTTTCCACAGAGTTTATAAGATGGTAGCAAGACAAGCCTATAAACTGACCTGACACAGACTTATTGAATAATTTGTTTAAATGCAGCAATTCATGGAAGGGAATTAAATATTGCGTAGCTCTTTCAATGAGCAAATAACACAGTTCTGACTCAATATGATTTAGAAAATGAGTGGATTAAATCAACTCAGAAACTTATAGGGATGGGGGGCAGCCCATAAAAAAACTAACAAAAGGCAAAGAATAAATGATCTCTACAGAATGAATCTAACATTTCTTTCAAATCTGCTCTTCCTCAAAAGCTACTGAGCTAAACCATCGGTGTGCCGTTGGCCCTCAACATTTACAACCAATTGCAAATGCAAAGTATTTTACTTAATATTTATGAGATTCATGGAAGAGAATAGAGACTAGACAAGAACATTTCAGAAGTCTTGCTTTTTATGTTAGAAAAATATTCACAGAAAGAAATGTAGATCTTCAGACAGTGACCAATAAATATTTTAGTTTTCTTTTTGTTAATTAGAGCTTGCATTACCATTTCCATCCTAATCCGTCCTTGTTGGCTTTTATCAGTTATTAACATACATTTTCCCAATTAGTGTTCTCCCTGGGACATCCCTCAAGGTCATTACATTAGAAAGGATACCTTGATCTGATCAGTAGAGGAAGAGTAGACACAAATATAGATGGAGGTAAAGACATAAATATTTCTGGAAGCTCTGGGATCTAAAAAGGACTCCGAGCAATTTAACCTTGCTTTGTTAGAAAGCACATATTGTTTTTACCCATACCAGGTCAACTTGACACCAAGGAGGCAGGCCCCCAAGTACACCTGTAAGAGCATTGTCTGGATTAAAGTTAGTCTTTGAGAATATCTGTTAGGTATGTCTTGATTAAGATAATTAGTGTAGGAAAGCAGATGTTAATTGTGGGTGGAGTCATCTCCTGACCAAGGGATCCTGGACTATAAAAAAACAGAGATAGCAAGCTGAACAGTATCCTGCATTGATTAATTCACTACTCTCTGCTCTGGGATATGAGTAGAATTTAACCAGTTCTCTCAGTTTCCTGCTGCTCTGAGTTTTCTGCTGAAATGAACTGTACCCTCAAATTCTGTGCCAAATTAAACCCTTTCTTCCCTAAATTGATTTTGTCAATGTATTTTATCACATTAGCCAGAAAAGAAAGTAAGACTCTGGGTCAAGAGTTAAGACACTTACTTGTATTGTGGATGTGCACAGCTAAGGGGTATTATTATCCTGTAGACACTATACTGAAGCACAGGATGGTTGGATCCTGTGCCACATCCTTTCACTTCCCCACTGACTTGTGGGTTTTAGGAGCAGCTTTTGTGGAACATCTCATGCAAGCTGCAAACTTCCTTATCTACTCAAGCCCCAACTCCTAAAGCAAGCACGCCCACAATTAAAGAGCATCAGTAGCATGTGGCATTGAGTCCCAGAGTCTTGGTCCTTTGGAAAGGTGTTCCCAAAGTCATCCTGCAATAGACCCTCGGAAGATCCACAATGGGACTGAGTTTCATATACATATACATATATATATATGTATGTATGTATATACACACATATATGTATATATGTATGTCTATGTATACACATATATACATAACATCTCTCCTCTCCCTCATCTTCCTCATTTTCAGTCAAAGAACTATTTCTTAGCCACCACCAAATAAACAAATGTAACCCACCATCTCTGTCTCCAGCTTTATCCTAAAGGAACCCAAGCCAGCATGCCTGCACTTAGGATTCAACAAGACACTTACTGAGCACCCTTGAAAAAGTGACAAATTATGGCAACAGCACTCAGCAATAACAACTATGGCTGCTATTATCAAACAAAAGAAAAGGAACTTTTGTTCTTTGAGAGTATTTCGGTGAAAAAGTGAAATCAAAATGTCACCAGACTTGTGTGGCTCCATGTGTGATGTGGGAAATGGGACAGGTCTGAAGAAGAAGAATGTCATCTAGAACAAGAAGTTACACAAAATGAAAATCGGCTTCATTTATAAGTAACTACATTCAAAAATGAAAAGTTTGTGAGTAAATTTTAAATTCAGCTCCTGTGGTTCAGAGGCATGGCAATGTTGTGGTGGGACTAACACCATCCTGCCTTTATAACTTTATTTTAGATTAATTAAGAAGAGGGCAGAGAAATTAAGGAGATGGTTACTAAGATATTCCCTTTACGGCTTAGTGTGGCTTACAAACCAGGGGCAGTCCCTCTGTGGGCTCATTGTGTCCGGGATGCTGGTGTCAGGATGAGACAGTGGTGAATGTAGGTGTGCGCCCAACTGTGTGTGAGTGTGTGTGTGTGTGTGTGTGTGCGCGCGCGCACACACACACGCCTGTGTTCTCCATGCAGCTGGAACTGAWTAGACCAGGAACTGTCTAGTTTCTCCTTTCAAATTAAACCATCAAATGCCATTCCTTCCTATCTAGCACAAGAGTAGGAACATGAATATTCCAGCAGTCAAACTCCTTCAGTGTATAATGAGCCTCAGAGTGGGGTTGGGGGTAGAAAGAAAGCTGGATACTGCCACCAGGTTGGGCATAAATTGCTTAGGTTCTTGGGCTGTCTAAATTAGCAGACCCCCATAACTCCTGCTGTTTCTACTTCTCTTTTCTGTGAGCTTCTCAAGCACTCAACATAGATGTTACTATGACTTGAAATCAAAGTTATAGCATACTATTGGCTCAAATGACAGCCCCCCCAAAAATGCACTCCTTCTCCCTGTGGGCCCCCCTTCCCCTTCTCCTCTTCCCTCCTCTCCTTCTCTCTCCTTCCCCTTCCTCTCTTTCTGTCTGAATAAACTATGTATTATGATATGATGATTAATTCAGTCACAGGAATAATTGTAAACTCTGTAATACCCACATGTCATATCATTATGCTGTAGACATTGACTATATGTTTTTATTTGACGGTGGAGCTATAATGCATTCTAAAAGATAATATTGGAATTGTTTTAGAATCTAAGTTACTATTAGGAAGTGACAATAAGAGAACATCTGATGTCACCAGAAAGCTGAGCATGACAGTAGACATTTGTGATCCTTGTAAGTCTCAGGCTAGCATGGCCTCAACAGGGAGACTGTCTCAGATCAAACCAGAACAAACCCAGACATAGTGTTGCTTGCCTGTAGCTTCAGTAACTCTGGAAGCTGAGACAGGCAGATTCCTGGGCTGACCAGCAAGACAAACTTGCTTTGTGATCTCCAGGCCAATTTGAGACTTTGTCCCAAAAAGCACAAGGTAAACAGTTCTAGGAAAATGATATCAGAAATGCTCTATGGCCTCTGTATGCACCCACACACATATGCAGGATCACATTAGCATGCATGTGTACTCATATGACACACAGATGTTATTGTCTTTTATGAGATAAAAGATACTTGAAGAGATCACTGGCAGTCACAATTATACATCTCTCTCAGAGTAAATACTCAGTGCCCATAGGTACTTACTGTTCAAGGTATTCTAATACATCAAGAATAAAATGCCTAATGTTCAATCTATTTACCTAATGAAACTAGTAAACATGGAAAAGATCCTTAGGTGCTAAAATATAACAACACTGTAATCATATAAATCATGGTGCCCCTGAACACTTGAAAATTGACTACAAATGTATTTGCATTATGTTAAAATTCAACTTAAGCTTATAAATTATTATATYATAATTTTCTAATGTCTGAGCATCTAAATCTTAAGAAATAGGCAAATTGGGACTGGAGAGGTGGTTCACCACTGAACAACACTTGCTGCTCTTGAAGAAGACTAAAGTTTGGTTCTTAGAGCAACTGGTAACAGCCTATAACTCCAGCTCCAGAGGGGTCCAGTGTTTTCTTCTGGCCTCCTCAGATATCCCCCATACACACATAAATAAAAAGAAAATAAAATTAAAAGAAAAGTTAGGCAAAGTATATATTAAAATAACAATAATTTACACTTATTTTGGCAATTATAGTAAAAAAAATCAATTGAACACTTCTGGAATTTAAGATCCATGGGTCTGTCTTTTTCCTCTTGTGCATCTATTTTTCATCCTGTTATGTATTTTGTTTATAAATATGAGTTGCAATGAGCTTAGCATTCATAGCTTCCCAGCAGCAACCTTTAGAGTTGCAAATAAAATGTTAACTGAGGATTCCAGGTTGCTGCCTTAGCGTCCTGATTAGGCTGCGGGACAAAGATGCCCTCAGCTTCATTTCCCTGGCAGTCTCATCCATGACGTGCGACCACTGCTGCTGTGAATGAAACTGACCAGAAAGTTAGTGGCTTTAAACAAATCTATTCAACTTATGTGTTCGGAATCAGGGCAGAGCTTAGCTGCCCGAGAAGCTTCCCTTCATTCTCCGTCATGTCACATTACCATTCACACAGCCAGTCAGAGCAACACCACCTGTGTGAGCTCACAGGCAGGCTTTGTTTTATTGCAGATAGAACTGGGTTCCCCCAGGGATGCAGGGAACAGGTCTCCATTCTTCAGCCAGGAACCACCCTTGTCTCTCAGCCGCGGGACTTCGACAGGGCCACTCACAGCATGACCCCGAGAAGAAGGAAACCAGCAGTCTCATCTGGGGTGCAGTAGAACATCGAACCCATAACTTCTGCACACGGACCTCTAGGACATCACCTCACGGCTCCCACATTCTTCACTGGATGTTAAAGACTGGGTGGAGCCCTCCTTCAAGGGGAGGGAACACACGAGGGTATGGATACTAAGAAAGATTAGCCTGCTGCAGTTGGAAATGTATTGATAGCGTCTCTAGGTCTCATTATAATTAGTAGGTCTAGAGACCCCTCTCCTTAGAGATGAATAATGAATTATGCGGAATCCATAAGAATTGAAAGGTGGGGCATGACTATGGGAATCCTCATGTAGGGTATCAGATCTTTGGATCTGATGGGGATAAGAGAGGCCAAAGAGAGGGAGAAGGCAAAGTCATGAAATGTGAATGCAACTTGATACATTGTATACATATATGAAGACACCAGAATGAAACTAATTATTTGTGACAAGTAGTATACACCAAGAAGAAAAATGGAATGTCTACTAGAGTCCTCTTATTTTTTATCTTAAGATATGTATATGTGTATGTGTATATATATATGTATATATATATATGATGTATATATAAATGATATAATTATATATGTGTGTGTGTGTATATATATATATATATATATATATATATATATGTTTCTGGTTGATGTTTCATTATTAATTCATAGACTTTCACACATTCAATTTACGCCAATGAGCAATAATTATAATTTTATTTTGCTATTTAAGTGTTCTCAATTTAAACAGTGGAACTTTTGCTAGATAGATTATCATACTTTTCTTTGTGACATAGTGAAATGCTTGCTCTCTGAGGACAAATGATTCTCTCCAGTGGAAAACAGAAGGACAAAAGAGGAGGAGGAGGTTGGAGAAGGAAGAGGAGGAGGAGAAGAAAGAGGGAGAGAAGGAAGAGGAGGAGAAGGAGGAGAAGGAAGAGGAGGAGGAGAAGGAAGAGGGGCCTGGTCTTCTGGGATGTACATATTGATCCTGTTGTAGGAGGGAATGCTAGTAACTACTAAATATTTGAAAATTACATGGAATTACCTTTTCTTTTTAGGGTCAAGTTTCAAATTGACATTTTAACCTAGAATCACGTTTGACATTATGTTGTTTTATCAATTTTTAAATGGCATTTTGCAAAAAGCAAGTCCTGCCACATGAAGTACAGCCTAGCCAGTGAGTCAAGAGTTTCCTAATGAGGAAATGAAAAGCTTCCTGACTTAGTCCCAGTGACCATGCCAACAACATTGTAAAACTTGCTTCCTTCTGGTCAATAAACACTGTTGAGCAATTCTTATGAGAACCCCTCATAAAATTCTGGACTCCTGTTGCCATTTTCTTTGTGATTTGCAGCTTCTTGGTGTCTGTTTATGTAGATACTCGACCCACCTAAGTCCCCACCTATTCAGAACTGTTTTGTTGTGGTTGTTGTTTGGTTGGTTTTGATTTTTCTTTTCCCTTTTTCTTTTCTTCTTCCCTGTATTTTAAACAGATTTTGTTTTAACTACATTCAAAGTAATGTTTGTTTGTTTGTTTGTTTGTTTATACACTTTACACCCGGATCGCTGCCCCCACTCGTTCCTAGTCTCCCAACTCACACAGTCCCTCTCTGCACCCCTCCCTCCCCTTCTCCTCTGAGAGGGTGGAGCCCCCCACCCTGGTATTCCCCCAACCCTGGCATGCCAAGTCTCTGCAAAGCTAGGTGCTTCCTCTCCTACAGAGGTTAGACAAGGCAGCCCAATTAAAGGAACTGACTCCACAATCTGGCAACAGCTTTAGGGGCAGCCACTGCTCCAGTTGCTGGGCAACCCACAGGAAGACAAGCTGCACATCTGCTACATAGGTGCTGAGGCCCTAGGTCCAGCCCATGTATGCTCTTCAGTTGGTGGTTCAGACTCTGACAGCCCCCAAGGGTTCAGGGTAGTTGATTCTGTTGGTCTTTCTGTGGAGTTCCTGTCCCCTTAAGGGCCATCAACTCATCTCCCAACTCTTCCATAAGCACCATCCAATGTTTGACTGTGGGTTTCTGCATCTGTTTCAGGCAACTGATGGTGGAAACTCTCAGAGGACAGTTAATGCTAGACTGCTGTCTGCAAGTATAACAGAATACCATTAATAGTATCAGGGACTGCTGCTTGCCCATGGGGTAGGTCTCAAGTTGGCCAGGTTTTTGGTTGGCCAGTCCCTCAGTCTCTGCTCCATCGTTGTCCCTGTTTTTCTTGTAGACAGGACAAGTTTGGGGTTTAAAGTTTTGTGGGTGGGCTGGTGTCCTTGTCCCTCCACTGGGAGTCCTGCCAGGTTAGTGGAAGTGGCCACTTCAGGATTCATATCCCCACAGCTAGGAGTCTCGGCTAAAATCATCCCCATAGACTACTGGGAGGCACCCCCATCCCAGGTTTCTGGCATGTGCTAAAGACGTCCTCCAGGCCTACCTCTTTCAACTGCAGATTTCCATTCATTCTCATGGCCCTCTGGCCCTCTTTCCTGGCTCTTCCCATACTTGATCCTGAGCCCTATTCCAGTCCCCTTCCCATCTCCTCACCCTCCATCTGCCTCCTATGACTACTCCAACTTGTAAGTGAGATTCAAACATCCCCTCTTGGGCCTTCCTTCCCATTTAGCTTCTTTGGGCCTGTAGAATATATTGTATCTTGTAATTTATGCCTAACATCCACTTATCAGTGAGTACATCATTTGGGTCTGGCATACCTCACTCAGGATATTTTCTAGTTCCATGTGTTTGCCTGCAGAACTCATGATGTCCCTGTTTTTAAAAGCTGAGTACTATTCCATTATGTAAATGAGCTACATTTTCTGTATCCCTTCTTCAGTTGAGGGGGAACTGTTTTTTTCCAGTTTCTGACTATTAAAGCTACTATGAACTTAGCACATTGCCTTTGTGGTACGGTGGAGTACCTTTTGAGTATATGCACAGGAGTGGTATAGCTGGGTCTTCAGGTAGGATTATTTCCAATTTTCTGAGAAACCTCCAAATTGATTTTCAGAGTGGTTGTACAAAGTTTGCACTCCCGCCAGCAATGAAAGAGTGTTCCCCTTTCTCCTCATCTGTGGGGAAAAGGGCTGGGGGGTGGGGGGGATGGGAGGCAGGTCCCACATGGGAGAACTCTGGCAGGCAGAACCCAAACTTGTCCTGTTCACAAGAAAAGCAGAGACAAAGATTGAGCAGAGACTGAAGAAATGGCCAACCAATAACCGGGCCAACTTGAGACCTATACCATGGGCAAGCAGCAGTCCCTGATACTATTAATGATACTTTGTTATGCTTGCAGACAGGACTCTAGCATTAACTGCCCTCTGAAAGTTTCCACCATCAGTTGCCTGAAACAGATGCAGAAACTCACAGTCAAACATTGGATGGTGCTTATGGAAGAGTTGGGAGATGCGTTGATGGCCCTTAAGGGGACAGGAACTCCACAGAAAGACCAACAGAATCAACTATTCTGAACCCTTGGGGGCTGTCAGAGTCTGAACCACCAACTGAAGAGCATACATGGGCTGGACCTAGGGCCTCAGCACCTTTGTAGCAGATGTGCAGCTTGTCTTCCTGTGGGTTGCCCAGCAACTGGAGCAGTGGTTGCCCCGAAAGCTGTTGCCAGACTGTGGAATCAGTTCGTTTAATTGGGCAGCCTTGAGTTTTGTACTGAGTGATAAATATGGATCTATTTGCATTCTTGTACATTCAGACATCCAGTTAGACCAGCAACATTTGTTGACAATGCTTCCTTTCTTCCATTGTATGTATGATTTTGGTTGCTTTGTCAAAAATCAAGTGTCCATACATGTGTGGGTTTATTTCTGGCTCTTCAATTCAATTCTATGATCAACTTGTCTGTTTCCATTCCAATACCATACAGCTTTTATTATGGTTGCTCTGTAGTCGGCTTGAGATCAGGTATGGTGACACCTCTAGATGTTCATTTTTTTGTTAAGGATTGTTTTAGCTATCCTGGGTTTTTCATTTTTCCATATGAAGTTGAGAATTGCTCTTTCAAGGTCTGGAAAAAATTGTGTAGGAATTTTGATGAGACTTGCATTGAGTATGTAGATTGCTTTTGGTAAGATGACCATTTTGACTATGTTAATCCTACTGATCCATCTTCTGAGATCTCCCTTAGTTTCTTTCTTCAGAGACTTGAAGTTTTTGTCATACAGGTCTTTCACTCTCTTGGTTAGAGTTACACTAAGGTATATTTTTATTATTTGTGACTACTGTGAAGACTATTGTTTCTTTAATTTCTTTCTTGATCTTTTTATCATTTGTATAAAGAAGGGTTACTGATAATTTTTGAGCTAATTTTATATCCAGCCACTTTGCTGAAGGTGTTTACCAGCTAGGGGAGTTCACAAGAAGAATTTTTGGGGTTGCTTACATATACTATCACATCATCCACAAATATCTATGCTTTGACTTCTTCCTTTGCATCTTGTATCCCCTTGATCTCTTTTGGTTGTTTTATTGCTCTAGCTAGAACTGCAAGTACTATATTGAATAGATAGGAAAAGAGTAGACAGCCTTATCTTGTGCCTGATTTTCGTGGAATTGCTTTGAGTTTCTCTCCATTTAATTTGATGTTGGCTATGGTTGTGCTATAAATTGACTTTATTGTGTTTAGGTATGTACCTTATGTCCCTGATCTCTCCAAGACTTTTAACATGGAGTGTTGGATTTTGTCAAAGGCTTTTTCAACATCTAACAAGTAATTTAATTTTTTCTTTCAGTTTGTTTATATGGTAGATTATGTTGAAGGATTTTCATATATTGAACCATCCCTGCATCCCTGGGATGAACCCAATCTGATCTTGGTGGATGCTGTCTTTGGTGTGTTCCTTGATTCAGTCTGCAAGTATTTAATTGAATATTTTTGCATCAATGTTTGTAAGAGAAATTGGTCTGAAATTCTCCTTCTTTGTTGGTCTTTGTATGGCTTAGGTATCAGGGTGACTATGGCCTCATAGAATGAGTTTGACAATGTTCTTTCTTTTTCAATTTTGTTCAATAATTTGAGGAATATTGGTATTATCTTTTCTTTGAATGTCTCATAGAATTCTGTGCTAAAACCATCTGGCCCCAAGATTTTTTTGGTTGAGACTTTTAATTACTGCTTCTATTTCTTTAGGGGTTATGAGGCTGTTTAAATAGATCTTGGTTTAACTTTGGTAAGTGGTGTTTGTCTAGATATCCATCCATTTCATTAAGATTTTCCAATTTCGTGTAGTACAAGCTTTTGAAGTAGACTTACTGCTTTTTTTAATTTCCTGTTTCTATTGTTATGCCTCCTTCTTCATTTCTGATTTTCTTAATTTGGATACTGTCTCCTTGCCCTTTAATTAGTTTGGCTAAGTGTTTACCTACCTTGTTGATTTTTCTCAAAAAAAAAAAAACAACAACAAAAACAAAAACAGCTCTTGGTTTCATTGATTCTTTGTGTTATTCTCTTTGTTTCTAATTGTTTGATTTCAGTCCTAAGTTAATTATTTCCTGCTGTCTACTCCTCTTGGGTGTGTTTGCTTCTTTTTGTTCTAGAGCTTTCAGGTGTGCTGTTAAGTTGCTAGTGTGAGAACTCTCCAATTTCTGTAGGAAGGCAATTAGTGTTATGAACTTTCCCCTTAGCACTGCTTTCATTGTGTCCCATAAATTTGGGTATGTTGTGTCTCCATTTTCAGAAATTAGAAAGTCTTTGATTTCTTCCACAGCCAAAGAGCAGACAGCCTATGTCAGCCAGTCTGTGGATCCTGTTGTGGATGTAACAGCTAATAAGGCTGAAAGTATAATATTGGGAATTCCCTATGCTAACGTCATGATCCTGGTAGGGAAAGGAGTGCACCTAAAATCTAGATTAAGAGAGACTAGGTGTGTGTGTCCACATTAAAATCAGGAACTGCTAATGGCCCCAAACTCCTTCCTAACAGAACCAACTCCATCCTCCACAATAGACGATTATAACCTAAACCATAAGAAAGCATCTTCTGAGAGTTTCCTTACAAGGCAACCTGACCACCTCAGCTTCCACATTCCATTCCTCCCTGGCTCGATGCCTCTGTGTAGTTGGTTTTCAAACATTACCATGTATCCGTATCACCTGGAGAATTTATCACATCCCTGATGGACAGACAGTTCCACACTTTGAGATTTTATGTTGCTGCTGCTGCTGCTGCTGCTGCAGCTGCTGCTGCTGCTGCTGCTGCTGCTGCTGCTGCTGCTGCTGCTGCTGCTGCTGCTGTTGTTGTTGTTGTTGTTGTTGTTCCAGGACAAAAAATGTTGGAATTTGCATTTTTAACAAGTCCCAGAAGGTGGTTCTGGTCCGTGGAAGATACTTTCAGAACTTTTCAGATACTTCTGCTAATGCAGAAAAGTGATCAAGACAACTCTCCCAACTCAAACTAAAGCAGATGTCACAGAACTTAAATATTTAACTGCAACCAAGAATGGATCTGAAGAGTGGGAGATGGCAGATGTTAGGTGGTTAACTACAAATGTTCAAACATTCTCCCATGATTAAGAACCCACATATCTGAACCAGTCTCACCTTACTGCTGAGACAGTTCATGAAGCAGAGAGATTATGAGGATCTGTATTAAGTAGAAATGACTAAAAATGGCCTTGGTATCTAATTAGTTATGGATTCGGAGGCTTCTGTTATAATTCTGTCAATACATTATTCTGTCATATATTCTGTAATATATTCTGTCATATATTCTGTTATATATTCTGTCAATTTGGAATAAATGACCAGAAAATCCACCAATTATGCCCTCTAAAACAACCCAAACACACTTCTTTTATTAAGAAAGGAGTCAGGTCAATATATACAAGTATCTGCCCTTGGCAAGTCATAGACTACACAAGAAAATGCTCCTATAAAACTCAGGATCCTTGGTTTTAGTAGAAGAGATGGATTCAAAACTAAGAAGCGACAGGGCTGGAGAGATGGCAGTGGTTAAGAGCATTAGATGCTCTTTCACAGGACCTGGGTTCAGTTTCCCAGCACTCACACAGCGACTCACAACCGTCTGTAACCCCAGTTCCGGTGGATCTGACTTTCACACAGACATGCACCCAAAACAGCAATGTACGTAAAAAGAAAGATAAAAATAAATGGCTGGTTGTCACGGTTGAAGCACTCGGGCATGGGTAAGCCCTGGAGTGCTGGCAGTCGTCACCTTGGAGGTACATACCAAGTGCTGCTCTTGAAGCTACGATAAGCAATCTAGGTGAGGGATACAGATATGGGTGCCATACACACTCAGAACCAGAAAAGACCAAAGGTAAGTGGAAAATTGATGCCAGACTGCACAGTGAAAAGTGATGATTCTTTATTCGGGTTCTACCTCTGAGTCAGTTCGCATTGCTCAAGAGTGACTCTGTGTGTGTGTGTGCGCGCACGCGCGTGTGCGTGTGCGTGTGCGTGCGTGCGTGCATGCGTGCGAGTGTGTGTGTGTGTGTGTGTGTGTGTGTGTGTGTGTGTGTGTGAAAGGAAAGTACGGTAAGTTTTCCGATAAAACTTAGCGCAAGCAAGTGCTAGCTGATCCTATTAGCCAAAGGCAATACAGATGCCCGCAGATCATTATCAGTTGTTACGTGCTGACTTAAGAGTTTTTAGAGAAGTACCTGGAGCAGGTGTGACTCAGATAACCACAAAAGGAAAAACAAACAAACAAAAAACCCGGAAATTGCAGAAGCTTCAGCTAGACAAAGCCATGGTAAAGAAGGACTCAAAAAAAAAAAAAAAAAAAAAAAAAAAAAAACCTTGTAGGAAAGGTTTGAGGGAAACGAGTGAGTGGGTAACCTAGACCAACAGAGCTGCTGACTATAAGTAAAGCGCAATTAGGATCCATGACAGTGGGAAAGATGACCTACATCACTCACAACAGTAGCACTAACTAACCACAGGAACGGGTCCACCCTTTGTTCCACGAACTTGCTTGCATTAAGTGGTTGGGTACTTTCTTATTTGGGGGTTTTAGTATTTTGTTTCTCCAGGATTGGAACCAGAGCTACAAACCTTAAGACTGTAACGGTGTAGGGTTAAGGGGTCCCGTCTACTCCACCACAGGGCTCGGGCCACTAGGGGAGGCAGGACGCGGGAGTTTGTCTGTGCTTACCCCACGCAGGCAGGCGCTTGGCTGCTGTCAGCCTATGGGAAGCTGAGGGACACTGCTCCAGGGTTTGGGGAGAGCAGTCTGAGGTCCCCGAGGACTGCTGGAGCTGGCTTGGGGGTCCCGGGCCGTCTGGTTCTCAGGTTCCTGGGCACCCAGGTGCTGCTGGGAGCTGCGGAAGAGTTGAGAATGGAGTGGGAGCCCTCGGGCTGGATGCAGCCCAGGGCTGAAGAGGGAAAGGGGGCACTCCAGCTAGATCCCACAGGATAGAGTCCTTGGTTTGTTGGTGGCTGGCTTGGTTTGGTAGATGCTGTGGCTGGGAGCGCTGAGAAGCCTTCTGCGGGAGATTAGACAGCTGGCTCTTTATTTGAAGGTCTGCTGCATTGCTTCCCAAAGCAGATCCCGATGAAAAGAGGCAGTCCATGGTTTTATGACATTTATTGTCATGTGGAAAGTAAATGAGTAAAACCCATACCCCACTTCTCGGGGGCAGGCCTGAGGTTAAATAGCTTTTGCAGGGAGGAGTGTCTGGGAAGGGGAGTTTATTGGCTAAGTCTCCAGGCCTTTAGGTATCTCATTAAAATGGAGATGTGTCTTGAGGATATGTGATCTGTAGTCAWGTCCTCTACCTGTGGAAGGGCTTGGGGCTTTGCCCTTACTTGTCTGACGGCCACAAATCTATGGAGGGCTAGGGCCTCACGCCATGAGCCTAGTGTCTGAAAACCAGGCAAAACGCCTGCCATCCTTCGGGGTCGCCTGGGTTTCCAGCCTTAGCTCAACCAAGAACCAGGCTGCCTTTCATGGTCCTACAATAGAGCAGAGTGAACTCATCTCAGGTCAAGAATGCTGCTAAGTGGTTCCAAGAGGGGACTATGGCAGCTGGGAAATAGATCGATTGCTGGAGCAAAGGACCCAGGATGTTACCAATCTACTCCCAGGAGGAAGCAATAAATGAATTAAAGCCCAGCTTTGCCACCAGTTGGGTGTAGGTTCAAATCCTGGCCGGACCATCTGCTTCCTGTGATGTCTTAGGCAACTTTGTAACCTATTAAGAATGAGCTAACTATTGTGCAAAGCAAATGAAGCCATAAAGTTACAGGTGCATCAAGGAAGCTCAATAATCATTCATATTTTTATTTGATTCAAGTCACTACTAGATGTACATGGTCATGAGGAAAAGAGGAATATGCATAAATATATATATGGCCTATGTAGGTATGAAGAACATACATGTACATACATGTATATGTATACATAGGTATGAGAAACACACACATACATACACATACGAATATATAGGTATGAGGAACATGCACACATACATATATGCATACATAGGTATGAGGAACACAGGCATATATATATGCATATATAGGTATGAGGAGCACACACACATACATATATATGCATACATAGACATGAGGAACACATACATACATATATAAATATATAGGTGAGAGGAACATGCACACATACATATATACAAACATAGTTATGAGAACACACACACATACATATATATGTATACATAGGTATAAGGAACACATACATATATGCATATATAGGTATGAGGAGCACACACACATGTATGTATACATGCATATGTAGGTATGAGAACAGAGGAAAAGTACATAAAGGAGAAAAAGCCAAACATTTCCCAGGAGACTTCTTTGGGTTCCACCACACATATTCTAATGAATGGAAATCAGTGTTTAAATTGTAAATCTGGTCTGAGCAGTCGCGTCCTCACATCCTTATGACACCTACCAAGCCAACTCTGACTTCCTCAAGATCCTCTGGAGTCCAGTGTAGATCACCTCCCACCAGGGCTCCAACCACTAAATGGTTAATTCTAGGCCCTCGACCACAGTTTCTAATTTAAAATAGTTCACTTCCTGTTCACGAAAGAGGTCAACCTTGAAGATAACCGAATTTTCTTCTGTTTTTCAGAAAAGTAAGGAAATACAAATGCCAAAGAGAGAAGAAATGTTTTCTGAACATCAGAAAGCTAGGGACACTTTGACTTCCCATCCATGCGGGTGGGAAGATCTAAGAGCACACGGTCTTCAGGTGGAAGTCTCACAAATACATCATGAAGGCAACTGGAATAACTTAGTAATGCCTAAAATATTAAGACTGAGAGGATGTAACTGATTAAATGTGCAACTTGGGCAAAATCCAAGACTTCAAATAATTTATGAATCATTGACCAACAATGTAAATTCATAATATCTGACCCTAATAAATTATGAAGTAAGATGGGCATACCAGGCCAAGTTTTTGATCCCTGCACTCAGGAGGAAGAGGCAGGAGGATCTCTGTGAGTTAGAAGCCAGCCTGGTTTACATAGCAAGTTCTAGGACAGCCAGGACCACATAGAAAGACCCTGCTCCCCCCAGAAAAGGAAACAAACAAAAAATATGAAGTAAATTTTGTAAAATAGAAAATATGAATACCACTGTGTTAAAATCAAACTATGGAAATACACACACAAAATAGCATCAAGAAGGGGCTTTAGAGGTGACTGGGTTGACAAGAACACTTGTTGCTCTCGTAGAAGACCTGGGTTTGGTCCCTAGCACCCATATGATGGCTTTTATAACTGAGTTCCAGGGAATCCGACTCCATTTTCCTAGCTCCACAGACACCAGGCATGCTTATGGTGTATATAAACACACAGACACGCAGAGATACACACACAGGCAAAACACTCACACTCCCAATAAAAATAAAATAAATCTATTTTAGCAGCAAATTGAACATCAATATTAAAATATTTTTGTTTATTTTTGAGACGGGGTCTCATTATATAGCCCAGGCCAGCCTCTCAAGTTCTAGGAAGACAATCGCTCCGATGAACCCAGAAACACTTTTAAAGAAACACTCTTTGGGTGTTATTTGCGCTCATGGATTATAAGCTTTGCTCATTACATTCTCTTCCTGAGAAGAGCTAATGAAAAACTGAAAGAGAAAAAAAATCACCAAGAAGTGGAACCAGAGACACTGTATCACAGAGGACTTTTCTTGATGTAAACAAATACAATTGTGGATACTTTAGCAGAATTTATAACACTCTTCTGTAACTTGAGAAGTCTTTTCTGTTTGCAACTTACAAAGGCCAAAATGTAGCAGTTCTTTTTTAATTAGTTAGTTAGTTTCTTTGTTTATTTGCTTTACATCCTGGCCATAGGTCCCCCTCCTTCCTCTTCTCCCAGTTCCTCCTCTCAGCTTCCCCCCTGTCCATTTCTCCTGTTTCTCTCAAGAAAAGGCAGGCCTCCCGTGGATATCAACCAGCCATGGCTTATCTAGTTGCAGCAAGACTAGACACCTCCTCTCCTATTAAGTAAGGCTCTGTGAGGCAGCCCAGTAGGATGAAAGGGTCTCAGTGGCAGGTCCCAGAATTATAGACGGCGCCTGCTCCCGTTGTTGGGAGTCCCACAGGAAGACAAGCTACACAGCTCTAACACATGCTGGGGACCCAGGTCAGCCCCGTGTAAGCGCCATGGTTGGTGGTGTTTCAGTCTCTGTGAGGCCCTGTGGGCCCAGGTTAGTTGATTCTATGGGTTTTCTTGTGATGTCCTTGTTCTTTATGGATTATCAGATAGCCAAAGGTTTCAAATGTTTTGTGTGTCTCTGCAAATGCTATGGCTTGCACAGTAATAATCACATGAGGCAAGAAGGAAATCTGGGCCAACACACTACAATACAACTTGGAGTAAAAGTCTTCTGGTGTGACACTGTTGTCTTCATCGTTAGGGTTTTACTGCTGTGAACAAACACCATGACCAAGGTAACCCTTATAAAGGACAACATTTATTTTTATTTTCTATATATTCTTATTTACATTTCAAATGTTGTCCCCTTTCCTGGTTTCCACCTCCAAAATCTCCTAACCCCTCCCCCCTCTCCCTGTTCCCCAATCCACCCACTCCCACTTCCCTGTCCTGGCATTCCCCTATACTGGGCCATCTAGCCTTCTCAGGACCAAGGGCCTCTCTTCCCTTTGATGCCCAACGAGGCCATCCTCTGCTGCATATGCATCTGGGGCCAGGGGTCCCTCCATGTGTACTCTTTGGTTTGTGGTTTAGTCCCTGGGAGTTCTGGGGGTACTGGGTGGTTCATATTGTTGTTCCTCCTATGAAAGGACAATATTTAATTGAGGCTGGCTTACAGGTTCAGAGGCTCAGTCCATTATCATCAAGGTGGGAACATGGCAGCATCCAGGCAGGCATGGTGCAGGCAGAGCTGAGAGTTCTCCATCTTCATCTGAAGGCTGCTAGAAGAATATTGGCTTCCAGGCAGCTAGGATGAGGGTACTAAAACCCACACCCATAAGGCCACGCCTACTCCAACAAGGCCACACCTCCCAACAATGCCACTCCCTGGGCCAAGCACATACAAACCATCACAAACACAATCTCCTCTTCACAAGGAGGCACAATTACATTAAAACTCTTCTTAGAGTACTTGTCACTTCTTCCAAGAAGATGGGTCCTAGACATCGGCTACATGTGGCATCGTTGGGGCCTGGGGAAGGATCTGGTGTGGTCTGCCATACAGAGAGTACAGAGCTCTCCTAGGTTTTTAAGCACCTCCTGTCTTATTTGAGTGAGTCTGGGGGAGCCCCTGTCTGTACAGATAGTGTAGAGGTCAGCTAGGCTATCAACAACATTCACTCCTCCCAGCCTTCTGGGTGGGAAATGGATTATATTGTTCTTCCTTTGAAGAGCCAATCCTGCATGTCTAACATTCCTGGTTTCTCTGGTGCTTATCTGTAATGGCAAGGTCCGCTGTGCTCTCAGCAATGTTTCTTGTGTTGTTTGTTTATGTTTCTTTTCTGTAATGATAACAAAGGGTAAAAGCTGACATTTGTCGACTTTCACCCCAAGAAGTGAATGTGTTATGTGAGTAGTATAGGTTTAGTCTCTGATAAATATGCATCATTGTGTTTAATTTTCTATTCACTCCATATTGTCCCCCCCCCAAAAAAAAAGGTTTCTAAAACCCCAGTTCCCCCTCAATACCTGGCTCTTCCCCAAACACAATTCTGAGGTCTATTTAAATAATGTCTCATGTGTCACCGGATGGTGAAGTGCATTAGTAGATAATTAAATTTATTAATGCCGCAATACTCTGTATGCTTCCTTTCCACAGCAGCTTTGAATTATCAATGAGACTGTTGATGGAAAATGCTTACAAGGGGAATAAGTACCATATCAAAGCAGGCTCCACCTTTATACCCTTTTAAATGCAGGCATTGGGCGTTCTGAGTATTTTATAGGGAGCTATCTAGCAAATAGTTCACTAAGTGCATGAGTTTCTTGGGACTGTGGGGGTATAAAGATAATTCATATCCAAACATATCTTCAGGGAGCTCACTGTCTACAGCATGAGGAGCACTGTCCTGAACACAGAGCAAGGGATCAATTCTACATTAGCAAGCTTCTATTTTTATCACCATCTACGTTTTTAGCAAAGCACGCAGTCACTACACACGCATCCACATGTACCTAGACAACACGGATTGAATAAAAGATAGTAATTACTTTTACCCGACATAGACTCTTATAGTTACCTCCTCTAGTCAATTCCAGAAAATACCGGTCATGCATGCCCTCAAACTCAAATTTTTAACTTCTGAATGGATCACACTCTATCATTTGAAAAAATACTGTTCTTGGTGATTTTTGTCTTACTGGGTGTGAGATTTTAAAAAAAAAAAAAAAGCTGTGAACATACTAAAAGAAAACCTTCAGTAAATATTTAAACCCTACTGGGTGAAAAAAAAATTGTCATTGAGAGTCTCCGAGATCTCTGGTCTCAATTCTTCATATGCATGACGCTGTTGGAGAAAAACGCCAACAGTCTTCCTGCACTCGTATGCACAGGCATGAGAACAGATACTTGCCCTCACGTGCCTGCACTCTCTGTGTCTATATGTTACATTAGTTTCCGCACACTGACAACTGCAGCGAAAGCTCCCTGCAGGGAATCACGGGAATTTGAGTGAAGGGGTTACTTTGCTTGTTCCTCACCATCTCAAAATTGCACTGAGACACAAGGGCTTTCTGACAAGACTTGGCAAGCTCCCTGCTATTTCCAAGATTGCCTGTTCTGCTGGCAAGTTTCTGAGAAAAGAATGTGTCTCTTTATTCTAAAGTGTTTGTGAGTGTGTATCTTCATATATATATTTAATTTTTTATTCTTTAAGATCATAATAAAAATACCTCATTTCCACTGTCCTGTTCCTCCCTACAGATCCTCCCATAAACCTCACTCTTTGCTTTCTTTCAAAACCATGGTCCCTTTTACCATGAATTGTTGTTACATGCAACTAACATGCATGTRCATGCAACTAACATGCACACACACACAAATACAATTTGCTCAGATAATAATGTTACTTGTATGCATACCTTTTCAGGACTGACCATTTGGTATTGGGTAACCAACTGGTGCGCTCTTCCCCGGGGAAGGCTGTGTCTCCTGTGCCCAGCATTCCTTAGTTACTGTAGTTGTTTGTAGACATCAGGCCTCATGAGCTTCTCTCTTCACATTCTCTTGTCCATTGGTGTCATCCTTTGTTCAGGTCATGATTAGGCAGCCATGATGGTAATACTTAATGGCGAGAGCTTCTCCAACATTTCTAGGAGACACAATCTAACAAGAACCTTCCTGATCCTCCAGCACTTACAACCTTTCCACAATGATCCCTGAGCCTTAGGTATGAAAGTTGTAGTTGGGTCCAGTAAGACTGGGATCCTCAACTTTATATTTTGATTGATTGTGGTTTTCTGTAATGGTCTCTGTTTCAAAGRGAAGTTTCCCTGAAGAGGGATGAGAATAACACTTTCRTGTAGCCTATATAAGGAYAAATATTTAGAATGTATTTACAGTTTATGTTGTTTTGGTGAAGTAGTGGGTTGTAAGTTTTCTTCCAAGGTCTGTGACTTCACTAGCCCTATGTAGTTGGCTGGTTCTCTAGCACTAAATGCTTATATTTAATTCTACAGGAGACATACACATGGATGGGTATAGATACTTTCTTAAACATTCTTGCAGCATTTATGCTTTAATTGCCATGTGATAGTAAATAATTTTCTTTAAAAAGTGTCATATTGATGCAATGGTTCTACAAGCCTTCCTCCTCATCACAGAACTCAACTATATTTAAGATGCACATTGGGTCTGTGTGCCTTAGAAGAAGTAGCCCATGAGAATAGCAATGGTCACAGCAGAAAAGAATACATTTTAAATGCAAAAGTATTAATAACTTTCTATTCTAGGAAATAACCAAAAAGTTTATTCAATCTCCTTCTCTGAAGAAGGAATGCCATGGTCTACCTTCATATTTTGCTCTGATTAGATTTCATCAGCAGATTCACTTCCTTTGACTGGTTCAAGAATCAGAAAAATCATGTTGTCGTGAGAACATGAACCTGCAACTGTGGGGTCCAAGAAATGCCCCTAGTGTCAACCCTGCAGTCATTCATGGGGCGTTGTGATGACATTACTGCTCTGAAAGCTCTGGACTGTTAGTGTGATACAGAGAGGCTATGATGACATTTGGTGAGATGGGTGTTGCAGGATGAAGAAAGTGAAGGCATAAGACAATGAGACAAATTCAGATTTTAGATATCTGTGAATTAGATATCAGTGGCATTGGAAAGTGACCAATGTTTTCTTTTAAGTTAAAATATACTCTACACACACACTGTGCATACATATTACATACATAAATGATACTTTACATACATATTGGTTCAGCACAAGAATTCAAACATCCATGACTTTTTTGTTCTTCCATTTTCGACATAAAATTCAGTAATTTCAATTCTCAGTTCCAAAATTTCTATGTTTTTAAATCATTTCTGAACTTCATTTTTGCTGGGACCCAATCTCTCTCTTTGTGTAATCACATGTCTGTGYRTGCTTTCATGCTATTCACATGTCTAATACTATTTCCCCTAATTATGTTTTCCCTTCTTTTCCACAGTAGCAACTCTGAAGCTCAAACTTAGATAAATCCCCTGTGAAATCGGCTGGAAACCCAAGAAAAGTGAATCCCTTTCCGTCGCACCGTGAAAGAGCCTTGTGTGATCTTTTAAGTATGTTTTTTTTCCTCTTTTGTTAGACTGGAAGCTCCTGAAAATTGAAATTGTAGGATATTTCTATTTTGTCCTTAATGCCTCATAGAAATTGGTTCTGGGTTTTAATCAATCCATTGATCCATTTAATCAATGTGATTGCCTTGATGTCTTCATCGTTCTCAGAGTCCTATTTTATCCTGAAGTACTTTTCTCTGCCCTGTCTGAATCAAACTGTGTTCAGTCATCGTTCATGGGATTACTTTGTACTTCTCCTGAAGTCTGTATTCTTTACCTAAAAAATAGGTACAGTGACCCATCTGCCTCTACCTTAGAAAGTGTCACTGATGGTGGATGAGGTCATTCACTCTGAACGGGCACACATGAATTACATTGCTCATGCATGACTGCAGCACCTGAACAGGTCTCGTCTCCCCTGAATGGCAATGGCTTCTTCTGATAATAGAGGCAAACTATTTCAAAAGCTCTTGTCATTGTTGTTAATTTTCTTCCTTGTGATCGACGGACTTCTCGGGTAGATCAGATCATCCAGGGTATCCAGGTCAATGGTAAAGTCAGGATAGCAACTTTCTGCCCTCTTAGTCTAATGATCCATCAGTCAGATGTCTGTTTAAAATATTTAAAGATATCCCTGAATTAGCATCATTTCTCAGTTACTGGAGTCCACAGTCAGAGATTTATCCTTCATAACCATCTCTGCAGGTTTCGCTGCTCTACTTTATCTGGAAGCTAAGCAAGTGTTCTTACAGACTTTATTTTCCCAAGAAGTCTTTGCCTCTATTTTCCCTGTCGTGAAACTTGTCCAAAGATTCCTTTTGTCTTGCTTTACATCCATAGACAAGTTTTACCATATATAAAATGTAGCTCGAAACATATCAAGATATTAGTAGCATATAATGAGATTTTTTTTTCCAGACAGGGTTTCTCTGTGTAGGCCTGGCTGTCCTGGAACTCACTCTGTAGACCAGGCTGGCCTCRAACTCAGAAAKCCVCCTGCCTCTGCCTCCCAAGTGCTGGGATTAAAGGCGTGTGCCACCACTGCCCAGAGCAAAATGAGATTTCATGAGACGTTTTTCATTCACTTTATCAGTTCAGTGACAGAATACTATTAAATAAATAAATAAATAAATAAATAAATAAATAAATAAAGCCCAACAACCCTGGGCCACCTTGTTCAAGAAAAACAGAATGCTTCAGTATTGTCTGTAGCCACGGGAAAAAATTACTATTATTTAATAAAGTTCTAAAGACCACAGACCCCAGGGGAGAACTTCCCCAGGGGGTCAGCCATAACAATCCCAACTGCACTTGCTATAGTCTAACCCCTCACTGGGCACAGTGGTACATATCTGTCAGTAATCAAGTTGCAGAGCAGACATTGAGAGCTACTGGCCAGCCTAGACCTTGTTATGAGCTTGATACAAAAATTAAAAAGTAGTCAAATCCAAGCGCTAAACTGTCTCAAATAATCAACCCTTCCAGAATAACCCCTTCCAGGCATTTTTTCCTTGTATTTAAGAAAAGACACTGGGACCCTGGGGGTGGGGGTGGGGGGTTTGAGCACATGTCTTTAATCCTAGCACTCAGGAGGTAGAGGTAGGCTGATCTCTGAGATTTGAGGCTAAGGTCCAGGACAGTCAGAGTGACACAGAGAAACAGTGACTCACAAAACAAAACCAAAAAAGAAAGAAACAGAGAGAGAGAGAGAGAGAGAGAGAGAGAGAGAGAGAGAGAGAGAGAGAGAGAGAGAGAGAAACAAGCAAACCAAGAAAAGACTTATCCTTCAGCTGTAGAAACTGTCCGTTGGAAACTTTAATGGCGGTTCTAATGAAAGTCTTATTACCTTATACCAGAGCGCTTTAATTTTTTATCTTCCTCTTTGGACTAGCTCTCAGCAACTTTTTCTTAAGTGTGATGGCTCTTCTTGATTGCCAGCCCTAGGAGATTTATAATTACCTAGGAGGCAAACATCAGGGTGTGCTATCAATGCGTTTCCAGAAAGATTTAACTGAGATGAAAAGATTCACCCTGAATGTGAGTGGGAACATTACGATGTCTGGGACCCGGAGCTGATCAAAAGGAAGACAGGTGGAGTTTCCCTCCCTCTGCTTTCTGACCGGCTGTGTTACAACTGCAGCTGCCACAATCGAAGATGCCAGAGTGCCACTCCTTCCCCACAGAGATGGACTGCACCTTCTAGCGGTAAAACAAACCATTTCTTGTGTTTTTGTTTTTTTAGCAACAAGAAAAGCAACTAGTGTGCTATATATTGTTTGTCCGAGATGTTCTTATTATCTGTCCAAGACCACACCTTGGATCTCAGACCACCTCTGGAACTATCTCCCTGGCCAGATTCTCACTCCTTTCTCAGCTGTTCTTAAATAACCACGGCGATGACCATGGAAAACGATTAGAGGTAATATGACATGGTAAGTAGTTTGATAGGCCTAGTACAAAATGAATACCTAAAGAGTTCACATTGGACAAATATTTCAAGATCACAATCAGAATTAAATTTAATTCCCTGTGATTAATTTTTAACATGAAAGACCATGAACAAAAATGGAATCGGATTGGCGTCCTAGCTCTTCATTAACTGCAGTAAATTGAAAGGAGGAAAGGAGGGAGGGGAGGTGGGAAGGAGGAAGGAAAAGAGGGAGAAATGGAGGAAGAAAAGAAGGGAGAGGTGGAGGAAAGGGAAGAAGGAAGGGAGGGAGAGAGGGAGAGAGAAGAGAGGGAAAGAGGGAAGGAGGGAGGGAGGGATGAAAACTATCAAAACAGCTAGGGAAAGTCAAATGGGCTTCCCTATATTAGATAATTTTAGAGTTATGAAAATAACAGTTCCTCTAAGTCCATTTTATCTCTCTTTGGGTCACTAGCATCTTACACTTATCTAATATTTCTCAGAAGTTTTTGTGTATAGAGAAAACACTCAGGGATAAAGAAGACAAGCCTCCTTAGGTCTTTAGACGTCGTCTACAGATGCTTTCTTTTTAATAACAATAATGCCAGATAAGTGCACTTTCACGATGATTATAGCATATTATCCTCACAGTAATATCCCCAGGGAAGATATTATCCTAATCATACATATGGAAAGGAGCTCAAAGAGGTTAAACAGCTTGTGTCATGACAAGTGGGAAATAATGACCTCTGAGGACTCCCGCTGTCCTCTCCAGTTTGTGCGGATTGTCTGTCTGCAAAACACAAGCAGAGAGCTGAGGGCTACTCACTGTCAGCGACGACGTCTAAAGGAGCAGAGAAAATGAAGCCAACCAAAGTTAGCTTTTACTCCCCAAACTGTGATTCCCTCAGCATTATGATTTTTATACATTGGATTGAAGTGGCCGGAAAGAGATTAAAATGACAGCTATTTCCTATTTCGCAGTAAGTATAGCCACAGACCTCTTTTCACACCGAATCCTACAGAATGTCAGTACTAGGCAGACCCCAGCCTCACAGGAAAGAAACCCTGTCTTCTTTGGTACATCCTAGTGGGATCTGCTTGTGCCTCTAGACTGTGTTGTCTAGAGAACATGCCCGGTGCATTTTCTTTGTTTCACATAAGAGRCCTCCAGAAAAGCATGGATTTTAATTTGAAAAAATAAATGAGCACCCTTGAGAAAAGATAGCGGATGTGCACCCCACCCCCACCCCATCCCAGAATCCGACATCCTCATCCATTAGTACCAACTTCCTGAAACACAGAGAACAGCGGCGGGGCTCAAGGTGAGAGGCGCGCACAAACTTGGATAGGCCTTTGAGAAAGTGCAGAAGGAAAGTGTGGTTTCTAAGTTACAGTCGTTGCAGAATGAACAGCATATTGTATGTGCTATGCTAGAGGTATGTTATGAATAACAAAAGCCCTGCAGCATTTACATATTTGTTTTCAGCAATCCTGGCAGTTGGATCTCACCAGTCTACGCCTCTTTGCCAAAATCACTAAACACTGGTACATATGGCATCTGAAGGACCATATGCCATGGAAAATGCTAGCTGATGCCTATACTTCTAGATTATATTTTTATTTCAGATTTTTGCAGTTTGAACAAAGAATAGTCGGGGAAAAAAAACAAAATATTGGACAAGCAGTAAACATGAACGTGGAAAAAAATTGCCTTCAGAGAAAGCAAATAAAGGAAATGAATCTATCATGAGCTAACATGACTATATGGTAATGAGTCAGATATGGGAAGTAATTGTTTTGCATGAACAAATTTACATAGCTTTTCATTCCATTGTGTTTGAAGCTAAGAGCTACGGCGGAAAGATTGAGGGGTAACATATTTTTCCTACCTTATTCTGTCTAACGTTTCTTGCTAAAATCAAATCTCCATTTGATTGAAGTTAATTAGTAAGAGGATTACAGTTGGCACATCTAAATTCAGGTTAAAGCAGAACAATTTAAATATCAGGAGTTACTTTTCCAATATTTATTCAGGTTTTTAACAGGGACTTTTTAGTACAATGTAGGTATTTTGGTTATTGTTGTTGTTGTTGTTTGTTCTTTATACTGGGAGGTTTTAAAACAAAATCAATGTGACTGAATATTTTGCTTTATCAAAACAAGAAAACAAAAATTCCAAGCCAATCTTTTTACCAATATGAAAACTACCAAAATATCTGGATAGTTCTGGTATGTAAGAAAGGAAGGTTTTCATTGCTTGAGGAGGGAAAAAAAAGTGCATATTCACAATGTTCCAAATGTAGTTTAATTCCTTTAATAGCTCCAAAATTCTGACATGAACTGTCCAGCCTAAATGTGCATGAGATTGAAATGACCATGTAGTTCAAAAGTACCGTCACAAGGTGTTAGAATCATAGACCAATCTCTGTGGTCGGATGCACAAATCAGAAGGAGCATGGAATAATGGAATAGGGAAAATACATTTATGTAAAGCATATATGTTGGAATAGTTTAGTTTTAAATCACTTAACAAAGTCATTAGTTTTAGGTATTATACCCTGGTATAATACTTTAGAGCTTTAATAAGCCCATTCATATTCTGTCTCATAGAAACAATTACACAAATAAGACATAAGTGCTTTCCCATTTCACAAATAAGAAAGCCAGCCAGAAAGGTTGCTCTCTTCTCCCTGGGTCCTCTGTACACTGTCACAGTGTTACAGTGCAGAAGTTAGCTCGCTACAGACTGGAAAGAGATTCATAGCAAGACATGTTTGCAGAGGAACTGTCCAGAATGGTCAAAATTGTGTCTGATATACAACCGTAAGTTTTTCCTAAAAGCTTACTCATAGAAGTTATGGAGTTTTGATAAAGTTGGAGCTGTATTTTCTACACTGCAGTCATTTCAAAATCAGGAGTCTCAAGCTGTCATGTCTACATAAGAAACCAACTGTAGCATGTGCTGGTGTCAGCCTTCCCCTTAGAATGCGACATCTATAGCAAGAAAGACGTGCTTGCCTTTGAGAGCCACCCTAGCAAATGATCCTACATGTTAGAGCTTAAAGCAACAGCATCTAGGATGCTGAACCCCACAACACAAAGATCTCCCTAAAAGTTCCTGAAGAGCATCCTGCCTTGCTGTGGGCATCCAGTTTCCACCTTCATCTTTCAGTGAAGTTGATCCCTTTCTCCTGTGTCTTTTTTAGGACATGTCTTGTTGGCTTCAGCAATTTATGCATTTCACGTCAAGCCCATCTGAGATGCTTAATTGCATCAGCCAAGACAGTTTTTTTTTTTTTTTTAAGCCATTATACGGCTTCCCTTTCTGGGAACGGGAATGTAGCCTATCTTTTGACCCTGTTGGGTGCACTTCAGTCCACCCTCTGCTGTCCACCAGTCTCATCTGCCACACTCGTAAAATTATATTTCTAACACCCTAGCAGCTTCCAAGTCTCAAGCTATTACCATAGCATTTTCTAGGTACAAAGTTTGAAACAAATATCTTCAGTTGAAAACATACTTCAGTTTATTATGTGGGCTAGGTATGTGTCAGACTCTGGGTATGATCCATTCTAAGATAAAATTGTTCCCCTTATGTAGAAACAATAACTAAGTAGATAAATATATTTTTCTAAGTTCAATAGTGAAGAGACACAGATATTGGCTATAGACAAAGGCGGTAATCCCATTCCAAAAGAAAAATTGAAGGGATGAAGGGATCTAAGTGAGTTTCTAAGTAAGTTTGAAAGGTGTCGGCAGGAATCCCATGAGTTTGTCTGTGAATAAGGTTCTGTGCTTTATCTCATGCCAGCTGGGAATGTGACAGTGCACAGGCCTGTCCCCCCTGCAAGGCTTCACATTGGAGCCTCTCTTCCTCGCCTCTCTCAGAAACTGCAGGTACAGTCTCTTGCCTGTGTAATTCTGAAGGCTCAATCTCATTCTCTCATTTTGGTCCTTATCTTTGGGAGTTCAAACCATCAGTATCCATGATGACACAATAGTATCATGGCTCTCTCAACTCTCCCACATATGACACATATGAAATGGGGTGTGTAGCCTTCTCTCCCACATATGACACATATGAAATGGGGTGTGTAGCCTTCGACAAGAGAGTTCTTCACAGAGCTCTTCTGGATCACCACATCTCTGTTCCAGGTCTCTATCCAGACCACTGAGTGGTTCTTTAACTCACAAACCTAATTGTTTTAGTAATAGATCTTTTTCAGCTGAACCTCAGGATTCTCTCCAGAGAACACTCACCTGAACATGAATTTGTTCATCTTCAGACACTTTGCAGTCTGGATAGGCAAGAGTCTCTCAAACCACCAAGTACCAATTTCTTTTTGGCTGACAGCTTGTTCATTGAACTCTGTCTTTCCTATGATAGAGAACTGAGAGAAGGAAAGGAGGAAACTAACCACACCTTCCATGCCTCCCTGGAGACAATGACATCACTTCCTGTTCGCCCCACTAGCTTAGAACATAAATCAGCCAAGTTTTCTGCTGCCCATAACAATTCCCAAGTATATAAATTCAGCATTCTCCTCATTCCAATCTAGGTTCTTATTGGGTTATCCCTTAGCACCTTTGTTTCTACGTGGTCCCTTTAAAGCAACAGGCTTTTCTGCTAAGTATTTAAATTTCTTGCAGCCTCTACTAATTGCCTAATTTGTCATATAAATAAGCCAGAAACAACCTCACTGTATTAGCTCCCAGGTTGTTTACTTTCCCATTAGCTAAAAAGCCTGGCAGCAGCAAATTCAGACATTCACATACTCAGTTGTTTTTAAAAGAACCCAAAGAGGCAGACCATTAGCTACTTCTAAACTGTCTCCTTTGCATAATCCCATGAAATTATGTGCAGCACCGATAAACTCATTGCTAACTGAGGATAAAAGGTCTGAAACCATGAAGACTGTAAGCTGCTGGTGGCTTCTAGAGCTGTCTGGTGGATCCTCTCTGCTATGCTGGGAAAGAACATCTCAACTCCTGCTCCCCTTCTGAGGGGGCCACATAGAAACCTCTAGACAGGGTCACAGAGTGAGGGACGTCCTGTAATATGTGACTCTGTCTTGAACCTGGTTGTGTCTGTGTGTGCTCCTGCTATTTCTTGGTCATATCTTTTCCTTGGTCAGCTCTTAAATACTTTGTACCTCTCTACAGACAGGAGAATGGAATGGGTTTCCCAGGTTTTTTAGGTATTTGTCACAGCATCCCTCCACTTTCCAAGGTATGGTCTCTTTAGCAACATCATGCAAATGAAAGCAGCCCTGTGCAACCTCTTCAGGATGTCCAACTTAGCTTGTTGCTTTTGAGATCCACCTATACCACTCTAATAAATCTGTCTTTCTTGGTAAATGGTATTCTACTATATGAGTCAAATGTCTTACCCACTGAGGATATTTCAGTTGCTATCAGTTTGGGTAATCATGAATATAGTTGTGAGGATCAGAGGATAAGATATTGTGAATGTGTTGCAATTCTCCAAAGTAAATGCCCAGCACATAGGACTTCTGGGGTATAAGGCATATGCTCTTTGAAAAGTGTGTCAAACTCTCTCAAAATAGTTAAGGTTCTTCACAAGCCATGCTCAGTGAAGGTGAATCCTGGATCCCAGGCAGCCTCGTCAGCTCTGAGAGCTTCTACTGCTTTCTAGTAAGTCTAAGAATTTCATTAACGAAACCACAATAAAGCCTCCAATCCTTGTCTGCCATCCCCATCCTCACTGAGAAGTCTCTGTCTAATTATCCACTCGTGTATTAACTAGGCTACTTTCATTGCAGTAATCATGTCCTTCACAAAGAGAAACTGTACTAACTTGTTATCAAATTCAAGTTACTACTTTTGTGATTCGTTATTTTGATATTATGTCTAACAGCATTTCGATATCATATCTAATCCCAGGTCATGCACCTATGGATTCTTCCAAAGGCTGTAGGTTTAAGCTTTCCATTTAGATCTATGGTGGGGTTTTATTTTTTTAGTTAATATTGATATAAGATATAAAGTTTACTACCTTGTTTTATTCTCTTTGGATATACATGTCTAATTGTTCCAACTACAGTTATCCAGAAGAACTCTTGGGATGGAGAGATGGCTCCACAGTTATGAGCAACTCCTGATTTTGAAGACCCAGGTTCAATTCCCAGCACCCACATCAGGTAGCTCGCAACAGTTCCAGGGGATCCAAGATCTTCTTTTGGCCTCTGTGGGCACCTGTATATTCTTGGTGTACATATACTCTTAAAAGAACATATACATAAATAATAAATATATTTTTTAAACTCCCACTTATGTATTTTATGCTTGTATAAAATTACAAATGTGTACATGTATGTGAATCTATTTTTAATTAATTTTTCTGTTCCAAAATCTTTCTGGACTGAACTACTAATGAATACCTTCGCCAATGTCACTGCTTAAATACTGTAGCCAAAAGTCAGAGGCTGCTTACAGCTAACTTAATTTTTTTTCAATTTGTTTTTTAACTATTCAAGATCTTTTGCTTTTTGATAAAAAATTTACAACTCTATTTTTAGTTGCATGGACTGTATAAGCAAATATCCAGCAAATATATTCCCAGTCCAAGAATTAGCTTTTCTGTGTTTACAACAAAATCTCTCTGATTTTTTTTGAGATTGTTCATATATATAAATACAATGCATTTTAATGATATATACCCCTTCCACCCTTTAACTCCTGTGTCTCCTCAACTTCCTCTGTTAAAAATGAATGTTTCTATTATTATTAATATTAATATTATTGTATACATAAAACCTATTGAGCCCAATTAGTTAGCACATAGGTGTGGGGCTAATCACTGGAGCATCTGAGTTCAACCCTAAAGACACTCCCTCTTTCTGTAGCCATACAGTGTACCTCAAGCAAGGATGAGGCCTTGTGAGCCCTTCCAATCCATGCTGCAACACTAACTGGAGTGATCTTGTACAGTTCTTGTGCAAACAACCATGTTGAAAGACCTCGGGTCCAACATCTGCATCATGTCCAGAAGACACTGTACAGCAATGGTCTGACTGCTCTGGTCTGCCAGCTCTTACAATCCTTTTCCATGACGACCCCTGAGCATTAGGTATCATAATTGTGTTATGATGTCCCATTTGGGGTTGGACACAACACAGTCACTTATTCTCTGTAGCTTGTCCCGGTATGGTTCTCTATAATAACCTCCATTCCCTGCAAAAAGACACTTATGGACGAGATGTGAGGGTGCCCGTTAATCTATGCATATTAGGCTGAGTACTTAGAAGGCAGGTGGATGCCATATTGCCTCATGAGAGTGACAGTTTCAGATTCTCCTATTACTTTTTTATTCACCAGTTCTTGGCTAGGTTTACAGGACCAGTCATGAGTTCTCTCCTATTGAGTAGTCACTAAGTACAATCAGGCAATCTGTTTGTTACTCCTGGGATATTAGAGCATCATTGCAGCACTGGACATAAATTACTGCAGCAGACATTCCTCCCATATTCAGATACATAGAGCCTACATAACATTTTCCAATATTACAAGAGCTAGGTACAAGAGCAGTCTTCCAGACCTACTGACATCTCCAAGTCCTGTAGGTAACACATGTGAGGACTTCAGCAACACTCTTACTATTGAGTTCTTGCAATCAACCAAGAGCAATGGGAACAGTCTATATTGTTTGGGATATCTTAGACCACCTGACTTACATGGTGAAAAAAGGACATTCTGAACCTGGCAATGGGCTTTCGTTTGATGGTGTATTGTAAGTACCCATACTTACTGGACCAAGGTTACTTGGTATGGCCAGTTGAGGAATTAAACCAGGCTTAGATTGGAGGGGCCACAACAAGATTCAGGCCTTGACAATTTTGTTAAGAGTAATCCAACTTGTTATACCCGTATCAGAAACAGAATATAATGGCAATTGCCAGGATCATTCAGTTGTGATTGCCTGGATACAATGAAGTTTATAAGTTATACAGGGCACATGGATTAATATCTAAGATCAATTGTCCTGTCGAACTTCCCTGCCTCCTTGACATCTAAGGTAACATACAGAGAAACACAAACCAGCCTGGATGCTTCACTGCCTGAGGGAGGCCATCGGTCTCTAAGGAACTGAAAGGAACACAGTGCCCCAAAAGCCATGACCAGGCCAACTCCATGGTTCCCAGCAGTGTGTAGCTTCTTGAGGGAGTGTTTTCCCCCATGTAAGGTAATTCTAATTAACTATAGTTTTCATAAATGTTTCTAAGAAAGCTTATGAAGAAAGTTGATGTCTGTCTTGTTCAAACTTTCTTAGTGTTATCTACATCCCACCCCCACTCTCCTTTTCTCTATGCTCTCATGACCCTCTCCACTTGTCCTTCATCACTCTGTGTTTCCTCCTTACAGGAGCTCTACTCTATACCCACTGTCTGCAATGTCTCCCCTTCCCACACCACCGGTAGGTTCATATTTCCTGACTTCTACAGTTACTAGAAATAAAGCACTCAAAGCTAAAGAATAGGAGACAGGGTCTCCATCTGAGAAAACACAGAGCATTTGTCTTTCTGGGTACATGTTACCTCACTCAGTGTAACATTTTCTGGTTCCATTCTTCCACCTTCAATTATCATTATTTCATTTTTTTTCTTGACAGCATAATAGAATTCCACTGTGTATATTTACACCATTGTCATTGTCCACTCATCCCTTGATGGGCATCTAGGTTGTGTGCATGAGCAAGTGTCTCTGCAGTAGGATATGAAGTTCTTTGGGTATATACCCAAGAGAAGAATAGCCTAGTGATATAGTAAGTCTACCTTTAGCTTTAGCATTTTGAGGCCTCTCCACACTGATTTCTATTGTAGCTGTACCAATTTTCATTCCTGCCAACAGTGAATAAAGATTCCTCTTCCCCATATTCTTGCCAGCATCTGTTGTCATTTGTTTTCTCGATCTTAGCAATTCTGACTGGGGTGAGATAAAAATCTCAAAGTGTTTTTAATTTGCACTTCTCTGCTTGGGAGGATGTTGGACCTCTTTTTTCATATTAGCCATTTTCATTTCTTCTTTTGAGAGCACTGTGCAGATGTTTAATATGTAGACTAATTAGGGGTCCAGTGGCAAGTTTGTTGTGTTGACTATTCTGATACATTTATTTAGCCAAATCTTTTCAAAATTTGTACTTCCTTAGAGATCACGGCATATTATTGACTGGTCAAATTCAATGATAGATATTCATCATTTCATAATTTTTTTTGCAATTTTTACCAAAATAATTAGTATCAATTGGTACATTGTCTCTATATAGAATACTTACTCTTTTGTATACTACTGTATAGTATTGTGATATTGTGATATTTAACATTGCTTAATTTACAGTTCCCTTATATATAATATATATTTATATATGTATTTATGTATGTATGTATGTATGTATGTATGTATGTATGTATGTATATATACATCACTGTTGGGACTATGGGACTCAAACCTAGAGCCTCCTTCATAAAAGACAAGTACTCTATCAATAAACAATATGCCCATCCTCTGATGTCTTGGCTAGGGTGTCTATTGCTGTGATAGAACATCATGACCAAGGCAGTTTATAGAAGGAAAGGTTTATCTGGAGCTTACGGTTCCAGAGAGATAAGATTTCATCACCATCACATCAGGCAGACTTGGCGTCTGAATCTGGAAGCTAAGAGCTGAGGGTTCTCATCTCAAACCACAAACAGGAAGCAGAGAGCAAACTGGAGGTGGTAAGAGGCTTTTGTAACCTCAAAGCCTGCGCCCAGTGCCACACCTCCTGCAGCAAGGCCAGACCTACTAAGCCTCCCTAAATAGAATCACCAGTTAGGGACCAAATATTCAGATGCCCAGTCTAGCTGGCTAGCATTTTTAACCGAGAATGCATGTTAATAACATGAAAAAGGATGAAATTGAACTTTTATTTCACCCCACTAATAAAAATCAGCTCAAATTTGGCTAAAGACTCGAATGTAAGATTTCAGAATAGAAATTTGCTATTTTAGAAAAAAAAAAAGAGAAAAGTTTCTTAGCAGTGATTTCAACAACAGCAATAACAAAATAGTTGGACATATCCCCAAGAACACAGGAAGAAGATCAAAAATAGACAAAGAATTATATCCAACTAAAAAGCTTAAACATAACAAAAAATGGCAAAGGGAAGAAATAACCTATGAAATGGGGGGAGGAATATTTACAAATTAGACATCTGATAAGGATTAATGTCTAAAATACATAAAGCACTCAGACAACTCAAGAGTATAAAAACAGTTCCACTAAAAACGTATGAAAGACCTGAATGGAGACACCCAAAAGATATTCAAATGTTCAAAAGACATATAAAAATGCCTTTATCCGGGAAGTAGGGTTAAAGTGACAATGAGATGCCATCTCAAATTTCCTAGGACGGATTTTATGAAGAAGGCAGCAGAAGGTAGGCGTTGAGAAGGATGTGGAGTGAAGGGGGCCCTGGTGTGCGCTTGGTTAGAGCTTCAGCAAGCAGGGATCGTGGAAAGCAGAATGGAAGGTTTTCTTTAAAAAAAAAAATGTAAGAAAGTTTTATCGTAGGATCCAGCAATTCCTCTTCTGAATATATATTCAAAGAGAATTAAATGAGTGTAAAAAAATCTCTGTTTATGTTCACGTCAGCATTATTCATAGCAGCAAGGTATGCAAGCAACTAAGGGTGCATCGATAGATAAATGGATAAAATATATGTTGAAGGGGGAAGAGGGCAGGGATGCTCAGTGGAACAGTGCTTGTGTAGCATGCACAAGGCTCTGGGTTCAATCCTCAGCCTCAAAATCAAGTAAACAAGAAAACTGAATAAAAGAAAGGAGAAGGGTGGAAGGATGTATATACAATACGGTAATATTCAGGCTTAAGGAGGAAATTCATCTCTTGGAACCGTGTAGACAAACCTGAAGAACATTCTGTTAGGTGGGGTAAACCAAGTGGACCAGAGCAGTCCTGCCTGATGTCACTCAGACAAGGAATGTAGAGACTGAGCTCTAAGAAGTGAAGAATAGAGCAGTGGTTAGCCCTGCTAGATGAGGATGGAGGGGTTTAAAGTTCAGTGACAGAGTTCTGAAACAGATCCAGCATGTTGACCAAGGTCAGCACTAAGGTACTGTGAGGTTGAACTTTTTATAGTTGCAAGTGTTGGGTTGGAGGATGTGCGATGGAAAAGAAGTCGGTAGTGGGTAGGCTAACTAAACCTAGGGATGTATGGAAAGGCTCTTGGGAAACCCACTGGATAGTGGGTTACAACATTAGAAGAGTTTGGGCATGATTGCACTACATGGGTTGACTCCCAGAAAACATGGGTTATTAGCAGTGCAAGCCTACGAGACTTCCCTATGGATTGTTGGTCAGAGAGACCCAATGGGCTAAACAGCAACAGGCTATTACTGGAGCTCTTAGTTACTAGCCATAGCTACATTGTAAGAACCTATTGCTAAAGAAATCACTTACTCTGGCTATGGGGAGTAAAGAAGTCGTTCTTAAACTGACTAAGCAGCTTTCTTCCGGCTGACTGGCTTTCATGGTGCAGGAAAGTGCAATGCAGGTTGTTGGAGGAAGAAGGCATCAGTCATCTTTACCCAGCACTGTTCCCTGCATGCTGCAATACTGACGGGCCAGACAACGCGCTGTGCCCAGCTGTGTGGTTGTGGCACAACTGCTGGAGGGTACTTAACTGCCTTCTGATTAGATCTGAGGCAAGATCCACAGGAGGACCGTTCATGCCTGACACTGTAACCTAGACAAAAGTCATGGCTAGGGAGGTTATAGACCCATCGAGAGCCTGCCAGTGTCATTTGCTAAATGGCCATGCTCTCTGGAAGCTTCTAAGTATTTATGCTCAGACCTACGGAGCTGGGCTGATCTCAACCTCCATCAGAGAAGCTCCTTTCTGCAACAAGCAGCAGTCCACGGAGAGACGCATAATAGTGAAAGTTCTGAGACTAAGAGACTGAGGGCTCAGCACTAAGTGTAGCATTTATATGGACCCCTTCCTCCCTAGTGGAAGCAAAGCAGAAGGGAGCGGAGAGAGGTGCTGTCAAGCGGCTTCTTCAGGCCATGGCATGGTTACTGAACTCACAAACCCACAGAGGCTGCCGTGACCGGCACAAGATCAAGCCGGTCAAACTTAGATGCCATAGGGGAAACCAGGCTTAAGGGTTTGCTGAGGAGCTATTGACAATTGATTGCTAATAAAAAGGCAAGATCATTCTTGTGAGGAAGTGACCGCTGATAGATTCCCCATGCTCCAGTGGATGGCCTGCACCCGTGCACATATTGGCACCACGAACTGGACTCAGTAGCTTATTTTTAAAGCAACATAAAGTTGGGAGAGATCCCAGCACTTGGGAGGCAGAGGCAGGCGGATTTCTGAGTTCGAGGCCAGCCTGGTCTACAGAGTGAGTTCCAGGACAGCCAGAGCTATACAGAGAAACCCTGTCTCGAAAAAAAAAMMAAAAAAAAAAAAAAAAAAAAAAAAAAAAAAAGTTGGGAGAGGAGCATCCCTCTGGGGATGTGGGTAGAACTGGAAGGAGAAGACAGAAATAAATGTGGTCATATTTCATTGTATACATGTATAAAATTCCCAAAAACAAAGAAAAACATTTTTAACTTGATTTCACATATATTCCTCACACGTAAGCCTGAGTATGGTGACATACACCTCTAACACCAGCACGTAGGACACAGAAGCAGGTAGATCTCTGTACATAGTCTGTACAGCAAGTCCCAGGCTAGCCTGGGCTACATAAGGAGAACAAGTTTAAAACAATAAAACAAAAGAAAACTATGGTCTGGATCTGAAGTGTGCACCCCTAATCCCCAGATGGTGACACTATTTGGAGGGGATGGGTTCTGGAGATTTAAGAACCTGAGGCTTGGGTGGAGGAAATAGGTAAATATCTAGGTCAATGGAGATTTATATCCCTGGGAAATTCCCAACTCACTCTCTCCACTTCCTGTTTGTCAAGAACAACTGTTCTCTGGTGCATGCTCCCATCACTGTGGTAATTTGCTCAAGGGACACCTACTAAAAACCCTCTGAAGCCATGAACCAAAGCCCATCAGTCCTCCTTCATGGAGTCGTTTCTGCCAGATATTTTTTTTTCACAAAGATGCAAAAGTAAGAACAATGGAAAATTGGCAGCGGAGGACTGAGGTGCTCCCCAACCTTGATCATGTGGTTCTTAGGCCTTTGGAACTTAGAAGAACTGCAGATGTGGACTAGAGAAGCTCTCCGGTGTCATCAGCAGCCGACCTGGCGGGAACTCGGGGGACCAAAAATGTTAACAGGAGAGCAAACAGTAAAAATGTGTGTGGAGTTGTAGATGGGAACCTAGATTCTACCAGTAATTGGTCTAGGGGTCATCCAAGGCTAATAATTTTCTGTATTTTTCTCAGTGTCTTGAAACTTTACGGGAGGTCGATTTTAAATGAGAAAGATGGATTAGATTAGTGGAGGCTATTTCAGGATAACAGCAGCGAGGCTGTGTCACAGGTCTTGCTCATTGGTTTGTGACTAAATTTACAGAGACAGGCAGCAAAGAATCCGGGGAAGAGTTCAGTTATTAACAACATTAGAACTATTAGTGAGATTCTAAGAACTTTGCACTGGGACAAATAGGAAACTGGCCAGATCCCACCCGTCACAAGCTTCAAGTTGTAAAGACTTAAACATACTGAAAGGTTCCTCTGAGAGCACAGAATACAGCTAGAGTGCCCTGTTGGCACAGGACCACCCAGAGGCTACTGCAGCCCAAGGGACTCAGCTAAGGTTCAGCAGGCAACAGACATCAAGATGATAGTAAGTCTGAGTTTACAAAGGCTTGTACGTAGATTCTTAATGAACTTTTTAGAGACCAATCAGTACATAAGTATATCTAATTCCTTATGGAGAGCCACAGAAAGGGATGCGAAACTTTGAGGGGAGGACTGAACTGCCATGGAGACCCTGGGAAACTAGAAATGCAGACTTGCAGGCCATCTGCTGAGGCAGGAGGAGCAACAATATGAACCAACCAGTTTCCCCAGAGCTCCCAGGGACTAAACCACCAACCAAAGAGTACACATGGAGGGACCCATGGCTCCAGCCGCATATGTAGCAGAGGATGGCCTTGTTGGACATCGAAGAGTGGAGAGGCCCTTGGTCCTGTGGAGACTCGATGCCCCAGTGTAGGGGAATGCCTGGACAGGGAAGCGGGAGTGGGTGGGTTGGTGAGAAGGTGGAGGGGGATGAGATAGCAGGTTTTCAGAGGGGAAACCAGAAAAGGGGATAATATTTGAAATGTAAATAAGGAAAATATCTAATGAAAAAAGAATCACAAGATCCATTAAAAGTGCTTGATGGTTTTTCCCAAACATAAATACATACATACATACATACATACATACATACATACATACATACATACATACATAGTCAGAGGGGATGGAGGACACCAGGAGAACATGGCTCACTGAATTAACTAAGCAGGGCTCATATGAGCAAGCATGGAGCCTGCATGGGTCTGCACCAGGTCCTCTGCATATACATTTTGGCTACTGACTTGCTGTTTTTGTGGGGCTCCTAACTGTGGGAGCAGTCATGACTCTGACTCTTTTGTCCGCTCTCAAGACTCTTTTCCACATGTCGGGTTGCCTTGTATAACTTTGATATGAGGGATTTTGCCTTGTCTTACTGTGTTTTGTTTTGCCATGTTTGGTGTTGTCTCTTGGAGGCCTGGTCTTCTCTCATGGAAGATGGGTCAAGAGTAGATCTCCAAGGGGTGGGGTRTGGGGGAGATCRAGGTGGCCCCCTCGGGGGAATGGATGGAAAAAGAACTGTAGGAGAGAAGAACCTATTTTCAATAAAAAGAAAGAGTTTCTCAGRAGATTCTTAAAATTCAAACTTTTGAGCAATATATTGAACTTGTTCAGTTACTACATAGACAAGGATTGGATAGTTTTCATTATGAAACTATGGCTTTTGGCAGACCATGGGTGGGATTTTATTATTTAAGGTGAAGTATTTGATGTCCATTTGACAAGAGGTAGACTTCATCRTCTACTTGACCATATTTGATGTCATCTAGGTTAATGTGCACGCCTCAGAGTATGTAGGAGAGGGAGTTTCCAGAAAAGATTAACTGATGGGTGAATACCACGTGTGGGCTGAATGCCTGCGTGGAATAAAAAGGTAAGAAAGAGAAGCCAGTTGAGTTCTAGTGCTCCTGGTCTCTCTGCTCCCCGGTGCAWCAGCACGAGAGCTGAGCTACCCTGGACTGCGGGCTCATAGTGATGACCTGGACCCTCTGGAAGAGGGAGCCACGGTTAAGTCCTCCTGCCTTGAGTCATCTTTGTCCCGTCTCCTGCTCACAATCACAATAAAGTCAGCTAAGGACATGGCTTGCTTTCCTCCCAGTACAGAGACAGGACTATCTCAGACTCCGCCCRTATTTTTACATTAGCCTATTTCTCCCCTCACACCTGGAGGTTTTCAGAGTTCGGACTCAAAAGTGTGGTTGCTACTGATTCTTTCTCCCCTGGTATTTCCTTTAGCTGTGAAATCTACATCTGCCAGTGATATGTAGCCATTGTATGTATCTATGATTATGTTTTCATGTAACTATTTTTACGTCTCTATTTTAACCTACCCTTATCACTGCGTATAAAGTAACAGTTTTTATAGATGGCGTCGATTTGATTTGTGGTGACATTTCCCCTGATCCCATTCTTTGGTATGTTTAGAACAAAACGCTTAATGCAATTATCACGTTTCCACTCCCGCTTCGAGCTGTCATGTTTGCTTCTCTTTGTTCCACATATGTGATTTTCACACTTCTGTTTCTCCATCTTATTTGGGATTGTTTTGCCATTTTTATGTGCTAACTCTTATAGTAAATGCTGTTCAGTTTTTGAGGTCCCCGTCATGACCTCGCTATTGTTAGTTATTGTCTGTCTTTTTATCATAGCCATTCTGCAAAGGTTACCTCATGATTTTGACTTATCTTCRTCATGTTTCTGTATAGTTTGGAGTTTTTGTTTTTGTTTTTTTTTTTAAATGTTCCACACAGCATAGCAAAATTTGTAGGTGAAATATTGATGGACTGATTGTCTTATTAATTTTATCAGATTGATTATTGATAGTACATATAAATCATTATCTTCTTACATATTTATTGTTATTGTGCCATTTTTATTATACTTATTCTAATAATGATTTAATGACTTTCCTGGATCTTTCTATATCAGTATCATACCTCCCACAGACACTGCTTAGCTTCTTTATTTTTAAAGGTCAGCGCCTTTCCTTTCTATTTCTTGMCTCGGTTCTGTGGCTAGGATTCCCAGCCCAGTACTGAGTACATGCTGCATGCACAGCAGACATACTTGTGTTGTTCCCAATCTCTGCAGAAAGGCGTCCAG
>BDUI01000982.1:127755-154306 GCA_002335545.1 Apodemus speciosus
GTCTGATTCTCATCCCTTTCTGTCACCCAAAGCCACTGGGATGGTGGCTGGCCACTAGCCAGGGAGCTGAAGTCAGGGCTGTTAAGCTTCAGTCTGAGGTTAGTCTGTTGATCTTGGTCTAACGGTGTGCACGTGATGAATTTTGAGGGCTCTAGGGCTGTCGGGATGGCTCAGCAGGTAAAGGTGCTTGTCACCAGACCCCAGATCATAACATGGCAAAGGGACAGAACGGAATCCCACGAGTTGTCCTCTGACTTCCACGAGCATGTGGTGGCATATACACATACTATCAGGGGTAGTCAAAATACTGAAAGTCTTGGTCTTCTTTGAAAGACGGTCGAGATTCCATCAGAACTAGGCAGCCCCTGCAGTCTCAGACCCTAGGGCCCTGTTCCTGTTCTGTACAGGGCATGTGTTTCCACCTGCCTGCAGGGCCTGCCTTCTTCCCAGTCTTCCATAAACTCCCTTCTTTAGGCCTCTGATTCTTAAGGGCCCGTTCCTCTCTCTCTTCCCAGCTGTTCCGCTGCCCTACAAATAGGTTAAAAATACCAAGGCCACCACCACCAACCACATCATAGTTCCAGCAACTATTTCAAGTGAGCCAAGTTCTCTTGAAGGCCGACCAGCCTCGTGGCAGTCCTCATGGGCTAGGGACTGCCCAGCCTACTCTGAACACAGAAGCTCAGGCCCCTACTTGGCTCTGTACTTCCTGCTAAGGGTCTCGGGCCTCATAGTGCAGCTGCCCATGGGTGTGGACATGGGGAGAGTTCTAGGGAAAGGACTCAATTTCTTTCCTCACTCAGCTGTTTCCCAAGAATTGAGGAACTGCTGGGACCCAGCCAAGAACAGCTCCAAGCAGTGGGGATGCCCACCTCACTGGGTACCTCCAGTTAGGATTCAGGGTACCTGGGAGGTCCTTCTTGCCTCCCCTTTGCCCCCCAAGCATGGCTGGGAATTTCCCACCAGCCAAAGAAAGGCTGAATTGAGAAGCCGCCCCCACCAGTCCTGGGACAATGGAGCCTTATGCCCTCCAAATCAGAGCAGCAGTAGAAGGGCCAAAGGCAGGTGGGGGCCTAACTGTCTGTACCAGGGTAAGCCCTGCTTGCCAGAGCCACACCCAGACCCAGTGCCGAGTGAGAACCCAGTGGACGCAAGACAGAGCCCTAGATGGCCCACCCTGGCAGGGAGGCACCGGGTGCATCAGGCAGACAATGCCAGTCCCTCAATGGCCCTCTGTGCGGGGTTCCCCTCAGGACAGAAGGAAGGAACCATCTCCGGTGCTCGCTTCCTGCTGGGCGGGTATGGTGGCTCTGGAATAGCTCCAGCCTGCCTGCGCGCACTGGGGTTCAGGCCTGAGCCTCTAAAGACAGGGATTTGGGGATGGCACAGGATCCTGTTCTTGTCAGTTGTACCCTGTGGCAGAGGTAGCCGGAATGGCCTGAGGAACTGGGGCGGGGGAGACGCCTAGGGAAGCAGGCACTCCTTCCGACTCCCCGCCACAACCTTTCATCTCCCGCCAGCATCAGAGGCCGGGTGGCCTCTGGCCACTGACAGGTGTAAGGAAGCGAAGTCCCAGGTCCCGGGTCCAATCCCTCCCTCCCCCGCCTCCGCGGCGCCGACCCCCGCCCGCCCCAGGACCCAGCCGCTTTGTCAGGCCGCGGGCGCGGAGCCTCCAGTGCCACACAAAGCTGCTTTTGTGTCAAGCGTCCTCCACGGGACCCGGTGACGTCAGCCTGCGTGACCAGCTCAGCAGCTACGGAGAGGACGGGCTGTGGCGCCCCCTGGCGGCCGGCGGCAGAGGCCTCGGAGCTCCGCCCAGTTGGGGCCGGTCTTTCCCCCAGCCCGCGGCTGCCCCTGCAGTTCAGTTCCAGGAAGAAAACCCAGGCATTTAACGCTGAGCTCCGCCCAGTCCTCGGCACTTCCCTTAGCTTTGTTTTCCACATCAACCTTCCAATGCAGCCAATGACAGACCCCCATGAACCCTGCCTTGACAGCCTGTCCCCACCCCTCTGATTTTGGCGACGTGGTATTCTGGCATTTTTTTTTCTTTACAAAATGATTATTAGCATATGTGAATGGGTTTCATTTATAAGGTTTCAGCATGTATAAAATGCGTCTTTATCCTACTAACACCTATTATTCTCTTGCGCCTACACAGACCCCCCCCCTCTTTCCTTCTCACCTGGCCCCTTCCACTTTCAGTTGGTTTTTAAATGACTGAGTTTCTCAGGGTTGTTTCCAAGAATATGGATACCTTACCAGGAGCTACAACACTGAAGACAATGTCTCTTCCTTCCTCTATCAACCAAAGGTGAGCCACCTCCTCATTCCATGACAGGATGGATGCTGACCTGCCCCATCCAGCCTGGAAGAGTGCTCCACAACATTCGATCTTTCTGCAATTCTTATATTCTTTGTCCCGATTTTACAATGTTCCCTGAGTCTTGGAGGCAACTTGTTTTTGTTTTTTTTTTTAAAGATTTATTTTTTATTTATATGAGTACACTGTAGCTGTCTTCAGACACACCATTAGAGAGAATCAGATCCCATTACAGATGGTTGTRAGCCACCATGTGGTTGCTGGGAATTGAACTCAGGACCTCTGGAAGAGCAGTCAGTGATCTTAACCACTGAGCCATCTCTCCAGCCCACGACTTGGTTTTTTTGAGTTTCAATATTTCGCCCAGGCTGGTCTTGGAACTCTTGGTCAACCTCCTGCCTCAGCCTCCTGCAGGCTAGAAGTAAAAGCATATGCCATCACTCCTAGCTTCTGAGTCAGCTAAGCCAAGGAGTGCAGCCTACTTATCTGTGTGACCTTAGCCCTTTAAACTGTTTGGGTTTCTGAGCTGGTAAGTCAAAAGTCATTATCTCTTTCTATTACAGACTGGCTAGATATCTCTGCTACTACAAACTTTCTTCGAGAATCCTCTAGAGGAGCTCCCAAGGTCTGAAGGCTGCCCTATACCACAAACTTGCAGAATTAGGACTAGGAGGCTGCATGGCCTCTGACATGTCATCTGACCAGTCCGGAGGGCAAGCTGAAGCTCAGAGACCTGGGACGGAACTCTGCCTAGAAAGCCGATGTCCTGGGTCCATCCCAGGTGCGAACCTGAGGTGTGAGCTACCTTCTTCTTGCTCGGTCCGCAGGAGAAAAGAACACTCGGCAGTGCTTGGTGTTTTCTTTCTACATTTTATTATTTCAAATCATGTGAACAATTCCATAAAACATGTGAAAAAAGCAAGGAAGTGTTCAAGGCTGGAGGAGCCGGGCCTGGGGCGAGGGCGTGAGGGGCCTGGCCCTCAGCAGGCAGCGCGGTTCCTAGATTAGCGCTAAGGAGCTACATTTAGGTTAATGGAGCCTGGGCCCAGAGCTTCAGGGCAGGGCCCTCAGTGACATTGGCAGTTGTCTGGAACAGCCCTTGGAATCCAATTCCATGGAGGGCAGGGCAGGGGGCCGCCCAAAGAGGGATGGGTGTAAACACGCAGACACACTCAAGGCACGGAATCACTGGAAAGGGGCGGGCAGGGGGCTGGGATGGGGCTGCTGGTCAGGACCTGACAGTTTTAAATAGGTTTCTCTAAAATGTTTTCTAGATTTGCAGTTTTCCATTCTTTTTCCCTCTCCTTTCTTTTTCTGTTTTTAAAGCTAYGAGAATGAGCAGGTGGGCTTTGTCCTCGGGAATGGCGGTATCTCTCACGCTTCTTGTGCTTTTTCCTTTGGGGCCTCCGAGCGGCGGAGAGTGGGGCAGGCAGGAGGCTCCCTGTAAACATTTGGACTTGGGTCAGGGCTGGTGTTGGAGAAAGCCAGGGGTCTAGGCTGGAGGAGTTGGTCCCCTCCAGACAGGCCTTGGGAAACTCTGCATGCGCTCCCACTCACCCCAGAACAAGACAACGGTTAGAAAACCCGAACRGATGCCCAGGAAGGGGGACCATGGCTACTCCCGGCACCTCAAAGGTGGGTGTTAGACAGGGAGGCCTGTGGCAGCCTCTCCCCCAAGTCTAGAGCCGAGGGAGGGAGCAGGGGAGCTGAGAACAGAGAGAAAAGTTGGGAGAAGCAGCTGGGGAACAGGCAGGAGCGTGGTGTTCTTGCCCCCATCTTCCTCGGGGGAGTGGGGAGCAGAGTCGGCGGTGGCCCTGGAGATGGAGGACAGACAGACACAGCCTGGGTTACAAGCCGCTCTTCCTGCCACTCTGAACAATGACTTTCTTCTCCCCCACCTACGTGTTGCCAGGGACACAGCTGTGCCCAGGGGCCAGCTTCTGTTGCTGGGTTNGAGAATGAGCAGGTGGGCTTTGTCCTCGGGAATGGCGGTATCTCTCACGCTTCTTGTGCTTTTTCCTTTGGGGCCTCCGAGCGGCGGAGAGTGGGGCAGGCAGGAGGCTCCCTGTAAACATTTGGACTTGGGTCAGGGCTGGTGTTGGAGAAAGCCAGGGGTCTAGGCTGGAGGAGTTGGTCCCCTCCAGACAGGCCTTGGGAAACTCTGCATGCGCTCCCACTCACCCCAGAACAAGACAACGGTTAGAAAACCCGAACRGATGCCCAGGAAGGGGGACCATGGCTACTCCCGGCACCTCAAAGGTGGGTGTTAGACAGGGAGGCCTGTGGCAGCCTCTCCCCCAAGTCTAGAGCCGAGGGAGGGAGCAGGGGAGCTGAGAACAGAGAGAAAAGTTGGGAGAAGCAGCTGGGGAACAGGCAGGAGCGTGGTGTTCTTGCCCCCATCTTCCTCGGGGGAGTGGGGAGCAGAGTCGGCGGTGGCCCTGGAGATGGAGGACAGACAGACACAGCCTGGGTTACAAGCCGCTCTTCCTGCCACTCTGAACAATGACTTTCTTCTCCCCCACCTACGTGTTGCCAGGGACACAGCTGTGCCCAGGGGCCAGCTTCTGTTGCTGGGTTACAGGATGTGTATATCAGTGACACGTCAGTCACTGAATGGACGCCAGGGCCAKTGGGGCTGGCCTGAGCTTAGGACTCTCAGGTCTGAGAGACCGAGGTCTAAGAACAAGAGTAACTGGTCAGTGAGCAGCAGGCTGGCTGGGTCTCCTTCTGCATCTAGACCAGGCTGGTCAACCACGGTGGCGAAGAGGCAATTTTTCCAAAGAACACTGACTACTGTCCAGGTCCCTTTTTTTTACTCCCTTGTCCTCTGGTCCCTGATCACCATGCCCGACGCTTTCTCCTCCGGGCTGAGTACTCCCAAAGGACCTCCCATAAGTCCCCAGCCCCCTGCCCTCTCTGGACCCTGTGGCCTCACTATGTTGTTTGACAGGCCCGTGACTCACCATCCTGCCAGGCCCACTGCCCCTCAGAAGAGGCCACAGTCCTTCAGGTTGTTCTTGATGATGACGTCAGTGACGGCGTCAAACACAAACTGCACGTTCTTGGTGTCGGTGGCGCACGTGAAGTGCGTGTAGATCTCCTTGGTGTCTTTGCGCTTATTCAGGTCCTCAAACTTGCTCTGGATGTAGCTGGCYGCCTCGTCGTACTTGTTGGCCCCTAAGGGAGACAAACGGAGACTTGCATATGTGCATGTACAGCAAAGATCTGTGTGCACGACAGACAAGCATGTTCATGGGTAGGTGCGCGTGGTGTATGAAGGGTGTTCCCCATGTGCGGATACCCAAGGGTAGAGGCCCACGGGCGGTCACGAGCCTTTTGTGTGTAGGCATGGGACACATTCCTGTGTTTTTCCTTCTGTCCAGATGGGGGCATCCACGGGCCACCAGAGCCCCAGTGGTGCGTACTGGGATGGCCAACCCCCCTCCCATGAGATAGTCTTCAAAGAGCCCCACCTGTGTACTCAGGGAAACAGATGGTCAGGGGGCTCTGCGTGATCTTCTCTTCAAACAGGTCCTTCTTGTTGAGGAAGAGGATGATGGAGGTGTCTGTGAACCACTTGTTGTTGCAGATGCTGTCAAATAGCTTCATGCTCTCATGCATGCGGTTCTAAGGAAAAGGATGTGAAGTCTGTACTGACCCCCAGTCGCTGCCTACCAGGCTCGGGCCCCGCCACCAGTGTTCTCTGCCTCTCACCATCTCCTCGTCCTCAGCCAGCACCAAGTCATAGGCGCTCAAGGCGACACAGAAGATGATGGCCGTGACACCCTCAAAGCAGTGGATCCACTTCTTCCGCTCAGATCGCTGACCACCCACATCAAACATCCTGTGGACATCGGGTCAACTTAATCCAGGGAGCCGAGACCCCGGGGGAGGCATCCTTGCCCCTCACAAATGGGCAGGGTCACTCCTGATAACTAGGTCATGAGCTGGAGGACACGCCTTCCCAAGACAGTCCTGAGGACCCTCAGCGGGCCTGGGGACCTATGCCCAATGGCTACCCCAGCAGCCAGCAAGTACTGCCCTTAACCCTGTCCACACTCACTTGAAGTGTAAGTCCTTGAAGGTGAAGTGTGTTTCGACAATGCCTGTGGTCTTCACTCGGGTCCGCAGCACATCCTGCTGCGTAGGGATGTAGTCACTCTGTGCAATGCGCTCCAGGTCGTTCAGGTAGCTGCCGGGAGGGACAAAAGGAGCGTCTCGACCTGAACCTCGGACAGACAGAACCCTGCTTCTTCCTTCTCTTCTTCCTTCCCTCTACTCCAGGCAGGTCTGGTTTATGTAGTCCAATCTTGTCTTAAACCTATAATCCTCCTGCCTCAGCCCCAAGTGCTGTGATTACAGATGTGCACTGCTGTGCCTGCCTTCCTTGCTTCTTTAAGAAACATGGGCTCAGTCCTCTTGTGTCCCATCTATAGAATGGGACTAAGAGGGGTGGGGTGGGTTACTGCTCTGTGACCCTAGCAGTCCTGCAACCAAGGAGTCAGAATGTTGGAACTACAGGTAAAAAGTGGGAGGGGGAAATTAGTCCTTTAGGGAGAGATCAAGATGCTAATCGGTGTAATTAAGGTACCCGCTGCAGAGCAACCTGTGCTCCCTTCATAGGGGACTAAACATGTCGGGGCCTGCCAGGCCCAGTGGGTCCTTTGCCGAACACTCAATAAAATTTGAGCTGAGGTGGGAGCCCAGACACCTGCTTGGCAGAGACCCCTGGGGCTCTTCATCCACACTCCTCTGTGCAGGGTCCAGGGCCCGGCTCCCTGTCTGCCTCCATAGCCCCGCTATGCCCTCAGGCTGGGTCCAGGCCTTGAAGTGGCTGCCCTCTGTTGGTCTTTTGTTCTTGGGGCAGGGGTGCTGGGGCCAGCAGCCAGCCAAACCAGGCCAAAGGGAAATGATCTCAGAGAAGCAGGGATAGAACAGAACAACAGGAAGGGCCACAGGGGACCGTGACGCACTTGCTGTGACCTGCGTACCATGCTCCATCCCCTGTAGACAGAGCCCCTACCCTGGAAACCTCAAGGTGAGTTCCACACCAGTTCCTCTCTTCTCAACAGGTGGGGTCACCCCAGGACCCTCTGCTCTCYGGTGGTAGAGCTTAGCRGGCCACCCCACACCCCTCCCTCAGTTGAGCCTGTGAAGGCAAAAAGCAACTCTGGCGGCGCAGGCCTGCGGTGACTACCCCAAGTCCTGGAGCAGAGGCGGGAGTGCAATAGGAAGAACTTAATAYTTGGGGAATAAAGACAAAGGAAAGGGAAGGAAGCGGAAGTGGCCCAGACATGGCCCCATCCTTCTTCCCTCCCTGAGTATTGGGGACAATGAAGTAGTTTGGGTTGTCAACTATTAAGTTGACAGGGTTCACCCCTCCCTGCCTCTGTAACCCACAAGCTCAGCTGGTGGCTAAGCCCGTGTGGTCGAGATGTTGGGTGGGGCAGCACCGACGCCTGGAGGCCTCTGCAGATTTGGCTGTGATCCCAAAACTCCCGGAGGGTGGGAATGACACAGGGGAAGTTAGGCCGTGCAGGGGACAGAAGAAGCCTGGCCACGTGACTGAGCAGGACTTGGGAATCCTAATTAGGCAGATCTACCTAACTCTAGTGAGGTCCAGCCCTGCTGAGCAGGCTCAGGATGGATGGGCAATAGGGACCTGGAGGGCGGGGCTGGGCTGGGCTGGCTAACTGAAGCAGGAGGAGGGAGGGGAGCTCAGCACCCAGCCTCAGCCCTGACACCTGGCTGGACTGCAGGGGAATTCAGCATTGTGTTCTGGCCTAAAGGATCCAAGTCTGTCGTGCCTCTGAAATCCCTGGGACACTCTGTGACTCTCCAGCTGAGTCCTGGCCTTGGCTTGGATCCAGAAAAGATCAGAAGCAAAGTCCAGGCTCCAGCTTGTGCACACATCTGTCAACTCAAAGACAGCCTTTTCCTTCTTCGTGGGGCTCTGAGCAGCAGGCCTGAACTCCTGTATCCTCAGTGCGTCTGGAGTTTAGCATGTGCCATGCCCCGGCCTCAAACCCCTCCCACTCTTGATTTCCTACTGACACCTTCAGCTGTCATTGCTTAAGGACCTGTCTTTTGCACTCATCACTGTGTCCCTGACGCTTTGCACAGAGCAGGTGGCTGCAGATGTTCTTCAGAACGATCATGAGTGAAGACAGATAAGGCTAAAGTAGCCTGAAAGCCACCGAGGCTGTCATTGCTGCAGGCCTTCYGACAGCACACTATCCCAGCGTTCCCACCCAGTCCACTCCCAAGGCCTCGGTGAACAGTCATCAGATCTGCCTGTCATGCCCCGTCCCTCGAAGTACTCACTAAGCGGCTGAGTCATTGAGCTGGTATTCCCGTGAGCGGCCAAAGCAGGCTTGCACACCATGGTCAGCCCAGAGCCTCCGGATGACGCCGGACAGGTCTTCAGGAAGCATCCCTTGCTCCTCAGCGGCACAGGACAGTGCAAACAGCTGCCTGGCATCATCCTGGGCACAGAAATGGAGAGCAGTCAGACAGGTAGAGGAACAGCGCCCCCCCCCACACACACACACACACCATTAAAGGGAAGGGGATATTCTAGAACAGGGCCAGGCTGGTGTACTCTCAGGCTCCCTAGGACAAGACTTGCCCCGAAGGCTTCTGGGAGACAGGCAGAGGGTAGGGGGTGGAGGAAGTGTACACACCGCACGCTGGGGGTCAGCAAAGTCAATCTGCAGATTGCCCATGGCCTTGACGATGGCCATGATGGACTGGATGGTGTTGCTGTAGACCACTGCACGGTACTGCCGGCACTCCTCCTCTGAGTAGCCATCTTCGTGGATGATCCTGATAAGCAGAAGCCACGAGTTACGGTCCACAAATCACAAGAAATCACACAGCTACCTTGGAACTGCCGGGGACTTCTCCAAAGACAGGGAACAACCCCTAGCCCACAGAATCATATTGATGTAAGAAGCACTGGGGCCCTCTGGGACAAGAGGACACCAAGCAGGGGGGCAGGACAGGCCCAGAGGAGGAGGATCAAACGTTGGTGACTCGTGCACACCACTCACTTCATCTGTTTGACGATGGTGCTCTTCCCCGATTCTCCAGCACCTGCAACAGAGTGAGTAGATGATCAGGTCGGGCCCAGTGGGCTCTGTATGCAAACAACCCGCCTGCCATTAGCCCTGAAGGTACTTCCTGCCTTCCACACATGGGTGGCACGGTGAGACTGTGGCTGCCAGGGGCCACAGTGGCTAAGGAACCTGTAGCATCTGCTCCTTGGCAGGCTCCTTGCAGGCCTCTGCTTTCCTAAGCCCCACTGTTTGCCAGGGACCCTGCCACGCCCCCACCGCTGTCCTGTAGGAGTTCAGGGAGTTAGCCAAAGACTGAGGTCCACACTATCTACTCTCACAAACACAGGCTTGCCACCCTGTGCAAGAGCAAGGCAGGGGGTTGGAAGGTACCTTACATATTGCAAAAGGGCAGGAAACCCTCCTTTTCCCAAACCCTGAGATTTAGCTGCTAAGCAACCTACAAGGGCCACAGAGTCACATTCCTGTCCTTTGGATATGGCCCAAGCCCCGGCCCTCTGGGCCAGCTCTGTCCTAAACAGATGGAAAATAGAAACTCACACTCTCTCCCATGTACACAAGTCCTGACTCAAGCGTCTCTCCCTCGGCACAGCCCCTGCCCTCATTTCTCCATGACTGGTTCTGAGGTTTGCTGGTCTCTCCCATGTTCACCACAGCAACTCCATTAAACAAATATCTTTTCTGGTCTCACTTTACAGAGGGCACTGAAGTTCAGAAGTGTGCATTCTTGGAGCAGGATCATACAGCCAGCATTCAAGATGGCGCCACAATGCCAAGATGAGGCCCCAGTCTCCTTCCCAGCCTCTGGCCAGATTTAGCCTGCTCCTAACCCTTCACCAGCTCCGCTCCTGTACCTTCCAAGTACTGCCTGCTTCTTCTTCTCCTTCTTCTTCTTCTTCTTTTTTTTAAAAAGATTTATTTATTTAATGTTATCAGTACACTGTAGCTGTCTTCAGACACACCAGAAGAGAGAATCMGATCCTATTACAGATGGCTGTGAGCCACCATGTGGTTGCTGGGACTTGAACTCAGGACCTCTGGAAGAGCAGTCAGTGCTCTTAACCACTGAGCCATCTCTCCAGCCCTGTTTCCTGCTTCTTGCTACCTGCTTCTCCTGTTCCTTTCCTGGGTAGTGCTGTCCTGTGTTCTGTCCACAGAAGCCCTCTCCGGGCAGCTCACAGGACTGAACTATGGATGGGTTGAACTTGGGAACTCTGTCCTTCTATCAGGATCATATAACAGGACTAACGCATTAACAAAAACACCATCAATAATAATGATGGCAAAGCTGTGGCAAGCACCCACTGTGTGCCAGAGTTTCGGGTACACCAGGTTGGCTTCAAACTTGCAATGAAGTCAAAGATGACCTTAAATTTCTGATCTTCCTGCCTGGAATTACAATTGTTCATCAACATGGCCATTTTTTTCATTATATATATATATAGTTTGTTTGTTTTTCACGACAGGGTTTCTCTGTGTAGCCCTGGCTGTGCTGGAACTCACTCTGTAGACCAGGCTGGCCTCGAACTCAGAAATCCACCTGCCTCTGCCTCCCAAGTGCTGGGATTACAGGCGTGCGCCACCACGCCCGGCTTTCATTATTATAATTTTAATGTGGGGGCTACTATGTAGTTCTGGTTGACTTAGAACTCAATATGTAGACCAGGCTGGCTTCAAGCTCACAGATACACTTACCTCTGCCTCCCAAGTGCTAGGTTTGCAGGCATGCACCACTATACCTAGCCCTTTGTTACGTGTTCTAAAAGATTTTATTTTGGGCTAAGATGACTCAGCAGTTACAAGCATGTACTGCTCCTCCAGGGGACCTCGGTTTGGTTCTCAGCACCCATACGGTGGATCACGACTGTGTGTGAACACAGTTCTGGGGGCTTTGACGCCTTCTTGTGGCCTCTGTGAGCACCCACACGCATGGTGCATATATACACCAACAGGCAAGCACACACACACACACACACACACACACAAAACACAAAACACAACTTTTATGCCTACATCACATGTGTGCTTGATACCCACAGAGACAGTAAAGGCTGTTGGATTTCTTGGAACTAGAGCTACAGATGGTTGTGAGCCATCACGTGGGCACTGGGACTGAACCTGAACCCTTGGGAGGAGCAGCCAGTGCTCTTAACAGCTGAGCCATTGCTCTAGATTCCATGTGTACACGTATATGGATGTCAGTGCAGGTGCTCAGAGACTTCCAAAAAAGGTGGCAGATCCTCTGAAGCTGCAGCTAAAAGTGGTTATGAACCACCCAAAGGGAGTGCTGGGAACCGAATTTGGATCCTCTGTAAGAGAAACACAATTTTTTTTAAAAAAAGATTTATTTATTGAATGTRTGTGAGTACACTGTTGCTCTCTTCAGATACACCAGAAGAGGGCGTCAGATCCGGTTACAGATGGTTGTGAGCCACCATGTGGTTGCTGGGAATTGAACTCACATTTAAAAAAATGTGTGTGCACGTGCATGCTTGGCAGTGCATGTGCATGCTTATAAATGCATGTGCATTCACCTGCAGCAGTTAGTTCTTTCCTCCCACCGTGTGGGTCTCAGGGATCAAATTCAATCTATTCAGCTTTGTATAGAGACTTTCACTGGCTGGGCGGTCGTCTCACCAGCCCCCATGGCCAGGTTTTTTGGTTTTGTTTTTTTTGTTTTTGTTTTTGTTTTGTTTTTTCGAGACAGGGTTTCTCTGTGTAGCTCTGGCTGTCCTGGAACTCACTCTGTAGACCAGGCTGGCCTCCTACTCACTGAGATCTGCCCGCCTCTGCCTCCTGAGTGCTGGGATTAAAAATGTAGGTCACCACCGCCTGGCTTACTAGGTACTTTTATCTTCACAGCAAACCTGAGGTAGGTTCTGTTCTCACCCCAACTCTAAGAAACCGAGGCACATGCGGTAATGTAATTAGTCCTATCTGAGACTTGCCACCTCGCTCTACACAATCCCTCCTAAAGATGTGCCTGGGCCCACCTGCACTTGTGGCTATGCTCTCTCTGGCCCATCTCTGAGGTGCCCAAGAGGCAGCAGGCACCAAACCAGCGAAGACAGGCTAGGCTGACAGACCTCATCAAGTTTCATTTTCCCCTACCCACAGCCATATCTCATTGGGGAAACTGAGGCACGGCTGTGACCCTCGCATGCGTAGGTCTGGGTCTATTCCCAGTCCAGCAGCTGCTCTGAGGGAAAGGTCTGAGTCCTTACAAATGCTGCGGGGCCTATAATTACTGAGTATCTGACTGTCCCAAGCCCGCTTCTCAAGATGGTGCGGAACTAATATGGGACAAACCCCGAGGCTTGGGCAGGCTTCTGTGGGATAGTGTTCTCTCTGGTCAACCCACCAAATGGGGCTGTGCACAGCAGGGGAATGAGGCTCCTTCACCTTCTACAAGCCAGAGGTGTTCAGAAGGTCGGTAAGCCCTGCCCACACCACCCTATCACTGAGTACTAGGCCCACAGGCCTCACTATCTACCTAGAGAAAAGAGGGCACAGTGGTCCTAACTAGCCTTCTTACTTGCTTCCACAAGTAGGAAGAGGACTCATCTTGGAGCCGAGGAAGAACCAGTCTCAGCCAGGGCTGAGGCCTGATTCAGRGAACAAAGGTTAATGATGTGAAACTCGGGTAGGACAGATTCCACTGACCAGCCTCAGGGACGGGCGGGAAGGGTAGAGGTGGCAGAGGCCCAGGGCACAGGAAACCTCAAAGGAAGGTTGTCCCCTTACATGCCTTTGGAATAAGACTTTCCTGGCCATGTGAAATATTGGTTTCTCTACTGGTCATTGTGGATAAAGAGGGCATCTAATCCTTTGACCACTCTCTTCAGAGGTACTGTGGGCTCCCCATGACCCTGCCCAGCGGCGCCAGGGATGATGCACCAACTTGCTTTGCATTAGATTTCCCTGGCAAAACTGGCAGACACCAAGAGGGCCACACCTGAGCAAGCCACGCCAGGAACCAGATTCGCATCCTTCTTGTCTCAGCCAGCTGAAGGCCTGCTCCCACACTTCCCTAATGTCCGTTCTCAGGCCTCTCTCAGCTTCTGAGTTAGAGCATGCTCTCTACCTAGCAGGGGTCACTGCAAACAGCCCCCCTTTTGACAGGTGGACAAAGCAAGGTAATGGGATTTCCATCCCCGGGACTTAAGGAGGTCTTTTTGTCATTGCAGCTGCTGTGACTCAGGCAGGAAGTAGTGAGAGGCAGGACAAGGGTGTGGTTGGCAACCAAGCAGGAAGTAGAGAGACACCAGGACAGAGTTGGGGATGTCTGAAGCGGGACCTCCAGTGGAAGGTGTGGTGAAGGTCTTGGCGCTCAGGTAGGCCTCAGATGTGGTGCTTCAGGAGCCCTGGGGCCACCTCATCTGCACTCCCCCTCCCCCCCCCCAAGGCCCTTTCTCCACTATGCACATCACTTCTACCATCTGGGCTGGAGTGTGCTTGTACTCACCCAGGTCCCCTCCCTGCCAGCCCTGTGTCTACCTCAGGGAATGCATCCCTGGACTGATGCAGAGGCGCCAGCAGGGAAGCCAGCTGAACAGAGAGAGGCAAGAGTCAGCCTCTCTTGTCCCCACCAGCTGCTCCATCCCCAGCTGGGGCCACCACAGAGGGTCCCTGGGGTTGGCCTTGACATTCCCACTGGGCTACACCTCTTCCCACCAAAATACACTTCTGTAGCTTGTGTCCTGAGTCCAGCTGCTGGGCCCACTGCAGGAGGGCAGCGATCTCAGAGGCTCCTCTGCATGCAGCATCTGCTTCTACATGCAGCACGGAGCTCCCGTGGAGGGGACAGACTGAGGRGAAGACAGGACCACCTCACTGGCTGGCAAGACCTAAAAGACCTCACCACAGTTGGGCCTGTAAGATCAAACACTCGATGTTCATCTAGGCCTTGGGCCTGCCGCTTCCTCCCTCACGCTTAGGTCTGGCCTGCAGGGAGCCTGTGGCCTGCTCTTGTCCCTTCTGGCCTCAGTGTCTTCAAGCAGGCAGCCGGTCTACCCTTTACTTTTGGATCTTCTCCCTCCCCAGGGTCGGGGGTGGGGTGGGGGGAATCTAGATCTGTCTAGCCCAACCCTGCTGCCCACACCGATCCTTCCTGAGATTTCCATTCGCTCCAACCCTTTCGGGTCTCTGGTACCTCATCTGTGAAATGGAACAATGCATTCTCTTCTCACAGGAGAGGGGTGAGAACTGGAAGCAAAGCTGCTCTCAATGCACCTCCCAAGGCTAGTGTGCAGATAAAAGTTGTTACTGTGGCTGGAGTCAGCTTGGCAGTTAGGAGTCCTGGCTGCTCTCCCAGAGCATCCTGGGCTGACTCCCCGCATTTGCACAGCAGCTCACGACCATCTGTAACCACAACTGCAGGAGATCTGACGCCCTCTTCTGGCCTCTAAGGTATCAGGCAAGCATGTACTACACAGACATACATGCAGGCAAACACACACATACTTAAAAGTAATAATTAAAAAATTGTACGAAATTATCCAAATATTAAATAAAAATTTTTTAAAGAAGATAGTGTCTGGGCATGGAACACGTCTATAATCCCGACACGACACCCAGAAGACTGAGGCAAGGTAAGCCTTGGCTACATAGGGAGACCCTTACCAGAAGGGTCAGATGTCACTATCTTCCTATTGGTGGAAGAGTCTAGATGTTCCCAAACATCACTTCCTACAGTGTGCACAATGGCCAGCTGCTCTGGTCACTAACAGCAAGGCACAGAGTGGAGTACCAGTTATCTCATTTCAAGGATGGCTTCAAAAGACTCAGAGAAAGAACAGGGGTAACAGGCCAATACAGGGCGGGGAGGGCGCCTTGTGGAGCCGTAGTGCCACCCAGGACAGGGGTGAGAGCTGTCTCCTGCCAGCGGCACTGTGCTCTGAGCCTGTCACTTCTCGTCCACACACACACCAGTGACTTCTACACAGAGGCCTCCCAGCCGGTGCTGTCCACTGACTCCACAACCCAGAAGGCTGGGAAAAGGCCTCCCCGGAGGCAGCTCCTGAGCTGGTGGGCTCGGGTGGAATTCATGGGCTAAGGAGAGGCAGCTGACGTGGCAGCCCGAGGGCAGGGATTCTCGTGAGCAGCTGGGACCACAGGGTAAGCTTGGGCAGCAGCCCAGCTCAAAGCCACAGCACCAGGCACGCCCACGCTGCCACAATCCCAGTGGGGCACAGTGGGGATGGGTTTGAGTCCTGGGATGCCCACCCCACAGGTATCCCAGCTACTAGCCAGGTGCCGCACCCTCACTGCTGGGTGACCTCTGCCGTCCTGGATCCTGTCTGTCTGTCACCTCCTTGCCCCGGAGCCCAGGGTCTCAGGCTCAGCTACCACCAGGGGGAGCCCAGCAGCCAGAGACAAAGCAGAGGAGATGGGGGCTGGGCAGCAAGGGGAATGTTTTGTTTCCGCAGAGCAGCCTTCCCAGCTAGGGGTGGCTGGGGGAGGTGCCAGGACCCTCAGCTGCAGCCTCCTCCCAGGGAAGCCCCCAGACAGCTTCAGAGTCTGAATACCCGGGAACAATGGAGACAGGAGGGAAGAAAGGGGGGGGGGAGGGCCCAGGCAGACAAAGGCCCTCCAGGCCCCACCCCAGGCCTCTCTTCCTTCCTCCAGGTGCTGTTCTTTGACCCCCTTAAGCCCTCCGAGGAGGCTTAGCACGATCTCACACGGTGGGAAAGGGAGATGGCAAGGAGGAGGGGTCTGGGGAAGATCCTGCCACTCTTCCACCCAAGACTGTGGCCCAACCTTCCACCAGATGCCCCAACATATCGGCCATGCCACGCCTCCTCAGGCCGTAGGTCTTAGCAGCTGTAAAGCCCCTGGAAGCACTGAACAGGCCCCAGGCCCTTGGCACACCCGTCTTCCTAACAGCTTTTTAAAAAGACTCCTTAAGAGCCTGCACAATAAATAGGTGCCTGTCCTGAATTACAGTGGCAGGCCAGAGGCGAGGTGCCTGTAGCCTGGGCCTCAGTGTGCCCATCTGTGAAATGTACCCCTCGTGGGAATGTGCCAAGCTCAAGGCCTGCGCAGAGCAGCCTTCCTATGGTTTTCAGGAACTCCAAACTGCCTTAGGGCCGACTCCAGCCAGCAGTGGTTCATGTCCTTGTAAGTCCCAGGGCTAAAGGCAGGGACAGCCTGCGATCACACGCACAAAGGAAAGGGTCCTTCTGTACCCAGGCCTGGGCGATAAGGAGGACATGCTCTTGCTCTATGCTTTCTGCACAGCCGCCTGGCCAAGGGCGCCTGTTCGGACATTACAGCGGAACCCCCGGAACCTCCCACGGGACGGAAAGCCCCACAGACACGGGACCTGGGGGCCAAGAAGCACGAGCGCATCTGCTGCCCTTGCGCCCAGCCCACACGGCAGCCACAGTCAGCCAGCACAGGCACCGTCTCCACCGAAGCCAGCACTGAGCTAACAGTCATGACAAGCCTTGTAGGACAGCCTGCCTTTCCACCAGTCTGGCCGATTCCCAGCCGAGACCACCAGCACCTCCCAGCATTCCTCTGGTCCAGTCTGTTTCCCTCAGACAGGGGGTTAGGGGAGGTAGAGGCACAACAGGGAAGGCATGATGCTACGTGACTGAGCGCGACATGACTGCTGTAAGGAAGGAGAGCTGCGAGGAGAGGTGGGGAGCGATTCTGGAGTAGCCACATGTGGGAAGAAGCCACAGCAGCAGGCAGGCTTCTGTCACAACAGCAAAAAGGCTAAAACAGAATCATGGGTCTCACCCTTCGGGGCATAAAAGGATTCAAGGCTCCTCAAGGTGCCAGGTGGTGGCGCACACTTTTAATCCCAGCACTTAGGAGGCAGAGGCAGGCGGAACTCCAGCCTGGTCTACAGAGTGAGTTCCAGGACAGCCAAGGCTATATACACTGAGAAACCCTGTCTCGAAAGAGCAAACTAAGAAAACAAACATACAAACAAATAAGACTCCTCCAGGCAAGATCTCCGAACACCCACAGAGCATGCGTGCACCCAGAACAGGTGCCCCAGCATCGGCCTGTCACCCTAACACCAAGCCTGGCAGCAGGGCACAGACGCCAAGGGCTACYGTGGCTTGAGAGGTGCAGTGACTGCTCGAGTCCTAGCCCGTCTCTCCACTGATGGAAAAGGCCTATCCCAGCCTCACAAGATTAAACAACAGAGGGATCTGCTGCTATGAGAAAGGAAACTGAGGCGCAGTGACGGTATCCGGGTTCAGCAAGTGGTGATGGGCTGAAGGACCCTCACCACCCCCCGGCCGGGGAAACCCAGAGTGACCTAATACAGGGCTGCCGCTCCGCTTCCAGGCATTCAACCCTGTGGCGGGCCTTCCTGCTTGGAGGGCAATGGCCGCTTAGGAATCCAAGAGCAGCTTTTGGCCTTCCTGCTGGACCTCCCACTGCTGTCCCTCTCCCAGCCACCACTTCCTGTGGCCAAAGGAGGGGCTTAGAATCCTTCTCAGGAGCACCGCCTCTGACATCCTGGTCCCAGCAGTTGTTAGGACAGGACAAGGCTACCACCTGGACTGGCCCTGACTCAGTGATGGAGTGTGGAGGCCTGAGGGAGCGACCAGGTGGGCCTGGGCAGGGGTGAACCTTCTAGGCCTTCTGGCTGGCAGAGACCTAGGTGACTCAGGTCAGGCCCACCTTCTGCACTAGCACCAGGCAGCCCTCTGGCCTCTTCCCCTTTTGGGCTCCTCCCCCCACCCCCAGCTGCTTCCTCCTTATTCTCAGATGTGGACACCATTTCCCTAAGAGGCCCAACGACACGGCTGTCCCCACTCCTGCCTAGGCGGGGTAGGCACACTCTGAAGCAGCTGGGTCGGGAGCAGCATCCTCCAAGGCTCAAAGACACCTCAAACTGGCCTGGCAYCCCGTCAGGGCCTTGTATGCGAATTCTGAGAGCCAACCCTAAAAGGTAGCCCAGCAGTCAGTGCTCAGCCCTGGGAGATTATCCTTCCCAAACCACCAAGCTTCAGGCCCGTGAAGCACCCACAAGGTGAGGGTGGGGTTGGGTTTAGTAAGAACAAGAGCTCTAGGCAAAAGACAGGGTGTGGCCAGACAGTGGAGGCCCCACCCTGCACCTGTAGCGGAGGCAGGGGCTTCCTGAGAGCATCAGATACAGGGTACACTAAAGGGTTCAATCCTGCTCACACCAGGGCAGCCTGAAGAACAATCTTAGATATGATCTAGGCTGTGTGGCCTAGAATAACCTATGGACTCCTGACTCCTKACTCTTACCGAATTCCCAGACCAAACCCTGGGGGCTGAGAGGACTGCCAAGCCTGTACCCCATCCCTCCGGCCCGCTCCTCCTCCTGTCTCAGCAAGACGGTGAGCGTCGGCAGCAGCACTCCAGGCCACACCTGCCATCCTCTGCTGGTGGCAGTGATGGGTGCCCTGGTCCCTCGGTAGCTAAAAGCTTCTTGGGTAAACAAAGTTGTTTCCTGCCAAGTGAACCAGGAACTTTCAGAAACAGTCTGAGAGATGCAGTGAGGGCAGAGGCTGCTAAAGAGGCCTGGAGACCTCGCGGCGACAGACCATGGCAGCCACAGCCCTACCCCCTGGCTGTCACTTTGGTGAACAAATAAATAGATGTTCACCTTTCTTCTCAGATCCCAGGGCCAACCCTGCCCGCTCGCACAGACTCAAAAGGAGCCCTGGCAGCTCAGGCCGATTTGACAACAGTGGATGGCTTGATGCTGCCTGAGGCCTTGTGTGGAAGCCTGTGTCCCTCCGCTGGCTGGACTGCCACCCTCCAGCCACAGCAACAGCTCAGTCCCAGTACTGACCACCTGTTAGACACTGCTCAAGGCCCTAACCTCCACCCCASCCCCCCACCACCACCACCAGGGATGCCCCTGGCTGAGCTGTCCTGATTCACCAGCTCAGGAATACCCCTCAAAATACCTAGTCTCTACTGGCTCCTACGCCTGCCTGCCTGCCTGCCTTCCCAGGACAGTGTATAGCTTTTTGCTTTTTTTTTTTTTTTTTTAAATATATTTTCGGTACCAGCTCTGGAGTGATGGGCAGGGCTGAGAGGCAGACAGAGGAGGTTAGAAACGGCTCGGACCCCCCACTCCCTCCCTAGCGTGGGAGCTCGTCCAGGCCCGCCTGGGCAGACAAAGCCTTGCCCAGCCTGGGGGAGGGGTGGGAAGAGACTTTGAGGCCCAAGCCAACCAGCCCCCCATTCAAGTGCTAATGAGCTCCAGCAGGGGAGAAGTGGGTTAGGGAAGGGAGGCTGCCTCAGTACCAGCCCACCTGGCTCGCAGAGCCGGGCCACACCCCCAAGGCTCAGTCCCCAGAGATTAAAGTCCCTGGAATCGTCAGTTACTCTGTTCTTTACAAGCCGTGGCCCCCACTTGCGGTGAGCTTCCTGATGGCAGAGAAGGGATAACATACATACCCAGGCAGCTCTGTCCGCGATAGCAGAGGGTCCCTCATCTGGTTCTTATTGGTTTACCTCCTGGATCTGGTACACTACACCTATGGTCCCCTGAATTATACAGGAAAGGCAGCTGTCTCCTGAAGGGCTTCACCTGCAGCAGATTTCTAAATGAGGCAGAAGCTGGGACCAGGATTCTAACTCTAAAAAATGTGCACTGGTGTTTTGCCTGCATGTCTGTGTGAAGATGTCAGATCCTCTCAAACTGGAGTTGCCGCCATGTGGTTGCTGGGAATTGAACTCGGGTCCTCTGGAAGAGCAGTCAGTGTTCCTAAGCGCTGAGCCATCTCTCCAGCCTCAGGATTCTAACAAATCTACATGACTTCTGGAGTCCAATCAGGGAGAGCTCCAGCCTCATGCTAGGAGTCTTGGGAATCTAGGCGACATCTCCTGTCTCAGTGCCCTTAGTAAACTGGGTCTCTGTCCCCACCGCCTAGCGGGCCAGTTTCCCAGGCTAGCCCTCCCATCGGTCTCTCAGTTGGCAGTCCCAGGATTACCCTTTTGTTCTCTCATTCCTGCTACATTCTCTCCCACCTGCTCCAGATGTGTTTAGGGGCTTCAGGTTCTACACACAGACTTAGGATGCACTGGTGCCACATGCCTGCCTTTTGCTAGTCAGATGGGACAGAGGCTACAAAGCTCCCTCCTTCTGTAAATCTACAGAGCCTGGCTCTGACCAACAAGCCCTGAGTCCTGCAGAATCGCTCCACGCAGAGCCCCAGAGCTCTCAGCTGCCTCACTGGTCACTGGCTGGGGCTCCGCAGCCGGCAGCCGTCCCCAAACAGAGGGGAACTGAGTCTGTAGCACCACTCTCACGGACAGTCCCTCCTGTGTGCTGCGCCCTGGCACAACCGGCTGCAGGCTGGGCAGCGGGGCTCTGCAGTGGACAGAGTGAGGACCGCCCGAGGCACCTGCACAGCCTGTGATGGCCAAGAAGGACCCAAGAGCTTCTCTTTCAGCATCCCCTCAAGCTTGGTCATTGGTCTTCCAAAGAGCATTCGTCACCTACTCAAAAACTGTGACTCGGTGACTTCTACCGACTCATCCCCCAACCCAAGTTCACCAAGTAGAGTCTTCGCTCGGCACACAGATGAAAAGGACACCACTCTGCCTTGTCTCAAGGGCCAAAACCATGTTCTAGTGGGAAAGCGGGAACCTGGGACGCAGAGAGGCCACATTAGCCTCGGTGGGGCCTCAGGAAGGATTATGGGAGAAGATCCGTGAATGGAATGTTAAGGAACAATTGAGTAGGGACAGACAGCGAGACAGTCGCAGCTATACTCTGAGACGTCGTGGAGTCCAGTGGACACTGCTTCTCCTGGTGTGTCCAGTTCAGGTTGGCACCAGAGCCTCTCCCCCCAATCTATCTGGGCCTACCTAGTCAGTCTGGTTAAACTGGGGGGCGGGGTGGGGGCAAGGTGTCTAGGGGGTTCCCCTGCAGTGAGATTGGTATCAACTTCTCAACTCGCCTGACCAAGCTGCCGGGGGAAACTATCTTGCTAGCGTGTACCACATCTGCCCTGGTGACAGCGACTGTGCCCGCCTTCTGGCAGGGATACAGGGTATAGAGGGAGACAGGGTGCGGGTGGGGCAGCAGGCGTGGTKCTGGCTGGGAGGGAAGATTGGCACTTTCCCAGCTTAAGTCCCCGTTGCCTGGACAGAGTCTCCGGCTATGTAGAACTGGTGCCCAGAATTCCTAACCTGCTACAGCTGGGGTCCCACTGTCACCTTACTCCTAGCTCAAGACCCCTTCCCAGGTAGCAACGACAGACTGGTCCCGCAGCCTGGGCTGTCCATTTCAGGCAGACCTCTCAGCCCTTGGCTGCACACCCTTTGCAGGGTCTTAGTCTCACCGCGGGTACTCCTGTGACACAAGCCAGGAATTCCATTTTAGAGGAAGGAAAGGCCAGAGGGACAGGATCCTGGGATAGACTGTTCCCGTAAGAAAGGGCTAAGCCAGATCCTGTATCACTGGCTACTGCCAGCCCGGAGCAGGAAGGGATACCAGGTCCCACCTAGCCTGGCCCAAGAGCTGAGCTGAGCTCTAAGGGACAAGCCTGTGCGCACAGAGGAAACCGTGTGTTACAGAACAGGCCGGGAGTCCTGTGCAACCCCCTTCCCCCGGCTCTCTGGTCCAGATCCACAGCTCCTTGGCCACCACAATAACTGCAATAAACGTGGGAGGGGCTGGTAAGGGGCTCCGGGCTGGGCACTGGGAGGTAGCGGTCCCGGAAGTGCCCTCCCTAGGCCCAGCAGCAACGGACATTCCGCCGCCGCCGCCGCGTCGACACCCACTCACTGCTTGCCGCACTCGCAGCAGAGACAGGAAGAGGCAAGCGCCCAACGCAAAGCAGCCCAGGAGGCTGGGCCGCCGCCCCTTCCCGCCCCTTCTCTTCCTCCCCGAGGCAGCAGCGGAGCGGATGCCATTTTGAAACCTCCGGGGCTGTGCCCCCAGGCCGGGTCCGCCGGGACAGTCAACAGATGGAACCATAAAGACATACATGTTGTTTCTCGGCCACAGGCCTGGCCAAATAAATAAATATAAAGTCAGGCTTTCCACAGCATGCAGGCCCCGAGGCGGCCCTGGGCTGAGGGGCCACACCCCCCCACATACTATCCAGCCGATGAGCTGCTGCGCGGCTTCTGCTACGGCTAGGGCCTTGCTCCCCACCATCCAGACGACCCGGTCTTCTCAAGTCAGGCTGCCACAGGGAACCAGTCTGACGACCAGTGGGAGTCTGGACACAAGCATCAGGCCCACTGCCTTTGCCAGAGCCTCGCTGGGATGCTTGAGAGTCCATGGGGCCACAGGCGGCGGACCCCTACTACCCCCTCATTCAGTTTGCCCACCACCACCTTCCATCACAGTAGGCCTGTAGTCCAACAGGTCTACTCAGTATCCTAGGCCATATCCCAGGCGTGAGGACCCCAGCGCCCGTCAGCAGATCTCTCCCCAGGCACACAAGGGCAGCAATATGTCGGTTGGCTCGCTACTTCCACTTCCCCCCATCCCAGCAGCCACCATCTTCCTTGGCCTTGGAAGTGGCAACAATCCTAACTCCTCCACGTTCCCTCCGATTGCCTAGACTCCCCTGGCCCTGACCCAGACAAGCCTTGGAACCTTGGGAAGACATTCCCAGGGAACGGAACTCCCCACAGATGCCTGAGGCCTGGCCCCTGTTCCCCAGTGTGACTATGAGAGCTTCAGTCCAACCTCTTGGAGAGGGTCTGCCCAACTCAGCATAGGCCCACCCCAGCCCTGGCTCCCTCCTCCTATCAGGGCCCACCTGGGGGGGGGTGCAGAATCAAAGGAATGACAGGGTGAGAAAAGACTTAAAAGAGGGGCAGATGATCTGGGGGTTGATACTTGCAGAGAGAGAGAGAGAGGGAGAGAGAGGGGGAGAGACAGAGAGAGAGAGAGAGATCTGGTGACCTGGAACAGAGGCCCTGCGGGGGGGGGGGGGAATCCTGCTACAGAGAACTTGAGAGTAGTCAATTTCCCTCTTAAAGAGGTTCTTAAGGGGTCAGAGTGCACGGAGGGAGAATACAGATCCCAGAAAAAGGAAAAGAGGGAGTGGGTTGAGGCTTGACAAGGATCCCCAGGAACACTCATGCCAAAAGAAACAGAACAGGTGGGGCTTGAAGGTGGGAGCCAGCAGGGTGCTGAGGGGTTAAGTGGAGCCTAAGAAAGTGTGGAAACACAAGGCAGGGGCTGAGTTCTCTTGAGGCTGGATAGGCATGCAAGGTTTGGTGTGTGGGATCCGGGATGAGTTGAGGGTCTGAACTAGAGTCTGGACTAGGATTATAAATCTAGACCAATCCAGAGTTTCAAGTCTTAAAAGGGTGGTCCTAGGGGTTTCAAGCGCAGGTGTAGGGTCCAAGGCCAGGCTTCAGATCCTTGTCTGGGGATTAGCGTAGAAGAGTCAAGGGTCCCAGAACCGGGCGCTGCCTCACCTAACAGAAGCAACTTCACCTCCCGCGCCGCCTTCTCGCCGTCCTCCCGCAGGTTCTTGTCGATCATCTTAGAGCGCTCGGCTGCCGCCTTGTCCTCGGCGCTCACGGTGCAGCCCATCCTGCCGTCCGCCGGCCCGGCCTGGCCCCCACACGGCCCACGGCCCGGCTCGGCCCCGCCCGACCCACTCCGCTCCCACCGCCGGCCCTCTGCGGGAAGCTCTCAGGTCCGCAGTTCCGAGCGACTGCGGGAGGCGCCTTCCCGGCCGCCGCGCACCGACGGCGGGGCGGGCCAGGGGTGGGGCCCGGGGCGAACCAAGCCCGCGACTGGACCTGGGCGGGTCTGGAGGAGGGGCCAAAGGGAATCTGGGGATGGTGATTGGTTGGAGGGCGGAGCCAAGGGAGAAGTTAGGCTCAGTCCAGGCTTGGGCGCAAGCTGAGAGCGGGGCCGCAACGAGGGAAGACACCAAGGGTAGAGCTAACACTGGCTTAGGCCTCTGGGCGGGCTGCAGGAGCTCGTCACCGATTGGATGCTGAGAGCCTGGAGCTCTGTTTCTGGTCTGTAGGACCAGTTGATCTAGTAGCCCAAGGGTCAGGACTACCTGCCCTCGCCACAGGCCAAATAGAAACCAGGATTCTGAGGATTTGTGAATTATGAGCGTAAGATGGAGGAGGTGTGTCTTTTTCCACTTGCTGAAGGCGAACCTATAAACTTCTTTGGAGATCTGCTAAACTCTGCGGAGCGAGAGCACATGATGTCTTTCTGGACCTCGGTTTTCTTTAAAGCAGCCCCCCACTCCAGCCCCCCGCCCAACTCCTGTCTCTAGGTTGCACCACATCAAAAACAAAAAGAGTTCACTGCCGTCTTTCCATCTTTGCGTGGACTATCTTCTGTCATCTAGATGTAGTTCTTTTGCCCGATAGGCTGGGAAGCATTCTCCTGCAGGCAGCAGTCCGGGGATTCAACCAGAGACCAATGAAACTGGATTCTAGCGGGAGAGACAGACAAGAGAAAGCTGCCATTGGACTTAAGGAAACAAACGTTGCCATGATCTTATAATCTGTTCCTTCCATCCTCTGTCAGCTTCTAGAGGCTTCTTCAGTCCCGTGTCTCTTCTGGGTAGTGGCTGTGAACCTGTGGTTGGGCAAAGGTGGAAGTGAAGCTAGTTCAAATCTTTGTGATCTGCCTTTTAAGAGGGGCCTATGACCCCCCCAAGTTTGATTAGATGACTGAAGTGTGTAAGGTGTTCTGAGTGGCCCCAGATTAAGGCCAGAGAAGGACATTGTCATTAAGAGTTGGTCACCGCCTCCTGTTGGCACAGCACTGCCCGGACAAAGAGCATGTTCCAGCTTCTGCCCTTCACTCTGRATGTCTGTGTGTCTCAGTCATCAGAATGTCTTCCCTGTTGAGGAGTCATTAGCCTGCAATCATCCAATGGTTCCCTCAGGTTCCCTACCTGAAGCCTAAGCAGGCCCTGCCCTGGGCATGCAATAAATAGGATAAGAACATATACGGCTACCTATGGACAGTGATACRTTCTATATATCTGCCCACCTGTAGGACTTACCTCCGACATGACAGATTCACAGAACACACCGTGAATATGAGCACAGCCTACTGCACACAGATGACAGACAAATCCCTCTTCCAGCCAGCCCCTTCCCCCTCTGCCCCGCCCTGTGCTACAGMGCTTTGCTCCTCTGGCCTCCCGAGTTTGCTCCTAGCAACAGCCAACAGCTCTCTCAGTTGCCAGGCAACAAGCCAACCTGTCAGCCCCTTGGAGGCCCCACTCTCGGGAGGTGGGCAGCATACAGACCCCAGTCAGTGCAGGGAGAGCAAGAAGACATCGCCTTCCCGGGCCTGAGCAAGATCCTGTAGCTCTTGTAGCCTGCTCAGCAGCCGGCCCTTCCGTCCAGGTGCCATTTTCTTCCTAGGGAGTCTGGCAACTCCTACTGCCAAGGCTTTGGCTGCTCTTTCTTCATTTCCATGTGAGTCCCCAGGGCCAGGCCCCTGCCACTCCAGTCACTACTCTCCGTTCCCATCCCTTCAGAACTAACTATGGCTATCTCATCTGATTTCTTCCTGACAGCCTTACGTTTAGCCTCTCCAGATACCTCAGACTCCCTCAAACCATGGTGCCCAGAACTGAGTATATTCTGCCCTACTGGTACCCGTTCCTGGGCAGTCACTTCATGGTTCCTCCCACTAGCCAGAGCTAGCCCTTCATACCCATCAAATATACCACTGTTAGGGTGACTGAAGGAAAGCACGTCAGTTCCGTTTTACAAGCCTCCTCTGGCTCCCTGAGGATAAAAATCTTGTAAAACACTGGTTTAAACTTCACTAGAACTTGGAGCACTCAGGAGGCAGAGGCAGATGGATCTCTGTGAGTTCAAGGCCAGCCTGATCTTAAAAAAAAAAAAAAAAAAGAAAAGAGTTCTGGGTCAGCCAAGGATACATAGAGAGACTCTGTCTCAAACAGACAAACAAACAAACAAACAAACAAACAAACTTTGCTAGAGGTGGAGCAGTTGCCTGAAAGGCTCTGGAATGTTTGCTGACTGTGTCTTACTGTGGATGGCTTCTACAGCCATCCTGGCTTCCTTACCTGCAAAGTGAGTCTATACTCAATGCACAGGATCAAGGAAGGAAATAGGTGAAATGTTCAGGATGTGTGTGTGTGTGTGTGTGTGTGTGTGTGTGTGTGTGTGTGCATGTGCAGCACACAGAACACTTCAATGTGGGTAAACTGTTAAAATA
>BDUI01000982.1:179640-190060 GCA_002335545.1 Apodemus speciosus
CGCCTGCCTCTGCCTCCCAAGTGCTGGGATTACAGGCGTGTGCCACCACTGCCCGGCTGTTTTTTTTTTTTTTTTTTTTGTTTGTTTGTTTGTTTGTTTGTTTTTTAACTTTTATATTTATTGCTTTGTATATGTGTGTATGGCTGCATGTGTGTGTGTCAGTGTGCACACGTGGCCATCAGAGAACAACCGTTCAGGAGTAAGATCTCTTCTTTCACCATGTGAGCTCTAGGGACCAAACTCAAATTGTCAGGCTTGGTGGCAGGCACCGTACTTGCTAAGTCATCTCACCAGCCCTACGTTTTTTTCTTATAAGTTAATGGCCTCTGGTATTCTGTTATAGTGACAAGGAGCCGACTAACAGAGTTTCCCAAGAGACTTTTCCAACCCTTGAACAGTCTGCAGACTTCTGTTTGACTCAGATTTTGAATGCATGGAAGCAAGTCTTTTCAGGATAATCTCACAATTCTCAGCCCCCAGACCAGCAAGGCAGACTGAAGAGTAGGGTCAAGGACTCAGTCCTATGATTTGGGTCACCCCAAAGATGTTTCAGAATTGTCCAATTTTCCAGCTCAAAACCTCAGCTGGGATGGGGGAGTGGACAGAGCATCAAACTTGCAGTCCAACAGTCTTGTGGCTAAATTGGGTCTCTCCACCCGTCAACTGCAGCTCTTATGTTCCTTTAATCACACTGGACTTTGGCCTCCCGATATGTAAAATGGGCTAAGACATTATGAGATCTTTTGTAGTTGTCCGAAGTATCTGGCTATGCCGTCTGTGCCGGCTTTAAGCACCTAAGATCAAGCAGTTCTCTTGTATCACCCTTTCAAGCTGAGATTAAGGGCACACGCTACCAAGCCCAACCCATTGAGATCTTTCGTGGAGACTTTGGCCTGGGCRTCTACACCATCATCTATTAAAGAGGACTGACTCAGGGGTTTTGAGCCTTCAAGATGATGGATTGCAATAGTAGAGACAAGCATTTGGGTAGAAGGCCAAACCATGTACACAGGGGACAGCTCTCATAAATGTAGGGTGTAAACACTCAGGGGTCTACTAGGATCTGTAGAAGTGAAACTCTCTGTGGCTCTACCCTGCTCACCCAGCATGGTCAGACTCTCACCAATGATCCCAAATATGCCCAAGATGTTGGGGGCGAAGATAACCAGCAGGTTGATGCAAGTGAGCAGGCCAGTGGCGATGAGCACGTGCCGCAGCCAGCTGAACTCCTGGTTCTGAAACAGCATCTGCTGGATGGCACGTCGTACCTGGGCAGGGGGAAGCATCATCAGTCTGCTGGCCTCCATTAGACCCTCCCCTCAGCCTGCCCGGGCACCTGCCCGCTGGCTCACCGGGAACAGAACGATCGGAACCGTAAGCGTGACCGCTATCAGCACGGCCACGCGCACGCACAAGATCAGCACGTCAAACGGATCCACCTTGCTGTAGGTGTGCAGCAGCTCTGACTCCACCCCGTCTGTGGCAGGCAGGGAGGGTGGTCAGCAGGCCAGGGGGCGGTGGACCCTGACACTGTGGGGAGTGGTACTCAGACTCACCTCCACAGCTGCAGGCCACAGTCAGGCTTCGCACATCTAGCGAGTGCCTATAGTCACTGTGGCCACCGACCAGCCCTCGCCTCCCAGCCTGGCTCCCGATCCCACCCGCGCCGACCCAGCCATACCATAGAAGGTGAGGTAGCCGAAGAGGGCGGCCAGGAAGTACATGACGTACATGACGGCAATGGACAGGTTGGAGATGTGCTGCATCTTCCTCTTGGAGGGGCTGCAGACAGTAAGAGACGGGACTTGGTGACGAGCTGAGCCGTGCTGTGGTCCCTGTTTATGCCCGAGGGTCTCCCGGTCTCCTTCTTTTTTTTTTTTTTTTTTTTGGTTTTTCGAGACAGGGTTTCTCTGTGTAACCCTGGCTATCCTGGAACTCACTCTGTAGACCAGGCTGGCCTCGAACTCAGAAATCCGCCTGCCTCTGCCTCCCAAGTGCTGGGATTACAGGTGTGCGCCACCACGCCCGGCTCCCGGTCTCCTTCTTGACTTGAATTCCCACTCTTATCAACCATGGAGACCTTTCACCTGGTGACCTGAGTCTCAGCTTATCTCCCTCCAGACAGACATCCAAGACTACATCTGCTCTCTCCAGACCTACTCAAGACAGCCGCTATCCCCTTCCCAGCCGCAGATACCTACTCCTTGAGCTCTGTGTATATGGGCAGCACCTCGGGGTGGCAGACAAAGGCGAAGGCCATGATGGGGATGGTGTATGCTGTCTGGAGACACACAGGACCATGTCGAGGCAGCCCTCCCCACCAAGCCCCTCCCCGCTTCCCCTCCGGCCAGGCTCGGCCCGTCGGAACCTGTGAGTTGAGCGTGAAGTAGCTTGGGGTACAGAAGGCCTCGGCAGCGGCGTCGGGCTCGCCCTGCAGCTGCGCCTTCTCTTCCGCCACCGCCACGTGGCTGAAGTTGCTGGTGGCATTGGCCAAGTTGTGTGCCAATGGGCAAGGAACTTGAAACTTCTTATAGATGACCTGGGGTGGAGAAGCGTGAGAGGGTCAGAGTCAGGCTGAGCTGCCGGAGACAGAGACGGGGCCGGGAGGCCACATTCAAGATTAGAAGAGTTGCCTTCTCACTCCAGCTTCCCAAGAGACCCCGCCCCCTCCCTCTGACAGGGGTCTCCCTCGGTCCACTGCTCTTTCCTGACCAGCATGGGGGTTGGCTCACTGCGATCAAGAAGAACACCATGCAGCTGAGAGAGAAGCCACTGGAGTAACCCAGGTAGCCTGCAAAGGAGGAAACTGTTGAGACTCAGGCCTCTCCCTTGTCCCTTAACGTCCCCCTAGAGTCTGACCCTGGTGACTCACCAAGCTGTCGCATTAGTGCTAGGGGCAGAATGATGGTGACAGAAACCAGGATCACAAGGTAGTTTCCATCCATGTACCACACCCTGCAGGGAGAAGAAGAATCCGTGGTCAGAGAAGCTCCTCAGCCTGGTGTGGGGCCACCGGCTTCTCCAGTTGCACACCGCTGACACCACATTGTATTCCCTGATAACCAGAACTCCAAGTCTCCCTGYGCTTTATCTAAAATGGGCCCGTTGTCACACTCCTGAGTGGGACTGGGACACAGCTCGTGTGGGTCCCCCCGTGACGGTGGTTGCTGGTAGCGTTGTCTCAGAGGTCTGGGTCCAGTCTCCTGAAAGGACCTGCCTCAGGGAGGGTCGGTGCTTTTCTTGGGGGGAGGGGTTTCAGGGACTTGCAAATAATGTATTCCCCCCCACCCGTGGTCTCTTTTGGCACCCGCATCTTGTATTATTCTGCCCCCCTTTCTCCTGGAAATGAATATGGGGCATAGATAAGGGTAAGTGGAGTGGGACCATACATTCTTCTTGGGCAGATTCAAGGGCCTTTCCTAGGGAAAAGTCCCGGGGACCCTGTGCACAGTCCCAGTTCTCTCCTCTCAGCATTGTTCTCAGTCACAGTCTCTTTGCTTGTGGGCACTGGGTTGTCCACAGCAGGGGTAAGCCTCTGATCCCTTCCCCTAAATACAAAACAAGGTTGATGCTCAGCCTCTGCCAGCTAAGTAGTGGGCACCCCCACACATGCCCTGGGCTTAATCTCTTGGTAGTGGCAGCTAGGGTGGGGGTGACCCCATGGTCAGGAATAGCAGGTGCTTAGAGTTAAGCCTGAGGCCCTTCTGCTCACGCAGGGTCCTGGGTCACATGGGACCTAGCTTTCTGGCATTCCGGGTTTTCCCCGGATGCTCTGCACAGAGCGGGAACTGAAAATGGCTGTGTCTGCAGCCCTGTGCCCTCCCCCAGCCATACTTCTGCCTTGTCTATCGGGCTAGCCGGGTACCCATTACTTCCACCCCCATTTCCCAAGCTCACGAGGCCGGCTTCTCCAGATTCAGGAAGGTCTGTATGACAAGAGGCAATTCAGACTTGATGATGTATAGGTAGCTGGACATGGCTGGGGAGAAGGCAGGGGGATAACTGCTGAGGTCAGCTGAACCAGCTAGCCTTCAGACCTCCCCGTTCTGCATACTCCCCCCCCACTCACCCCCAGCCACTGCCTCACCTCCAATGTTCTGAAGCGTGATGGCCAGGGCTGCTGCCAGCTTCCCTGGGGTCCCAAAGGCACGGTAGCCCAACTGCTCATAGGCACGGATGCCTGTGGACACAGGAAGTCAGGATAGCCGGGGTGGGGCTGGGGGGAGGGTGACCCTCTTCACCTCGGCTCCACCCCTTCGCAAGCCTGCGAAAAGCTCACCCACAATCCCCGAAGACTTGAGGAGTAGGTGGATGGAGTAGCTAGACAACAGGGCGACCGCCGTAAGCAGGAACCTGGAGAACATGGAGGGAGAGAGGCCACTGAGGGTTAGCTGGCAGGGAGAGGTGGGCTCAGGGAGGCTGGGAAAAAGGAGTCCATGGCATAAACGTCTGAACTCCTCCCCCCCCCACCCCCCAGGGAGTGGGTACAAGTCAGGGGACTCCAGAGATACTATGAATGCTACTCTCTTTGACCCAGCGTGCAGTATGACCCAGGTCGGGGCTCTCTGGGTCAAGAGTGTCCTGTGCCTGTCCTCTGAGCACCTCATCTTCTTGAGTCTTTGGGACAAACATGTTTTCCATTCAGGCTTCAGGGCAGAGCCACCAAATCAAGGACTCGTGGCCACACAAGGCCTGGCCACAAGGGTTTAGCCACCGAGTGTAAACCTAGTAGAACAGACTCAGGCCTGTAAGGCTGGCCTTGTGGGTTTGAAGAACAGTGAGGTACTTTTGCCTGGCTGTGGATGTTTTTGCAGCGGTGGACTGGGTGCAGAGAAAGAAGTCCCCACCCACTGGACAGTGAGCTGGAAGGTCCTTGGAGGTCATGGTTGGCAGCTATTTAGGGCTGTTTGCAGAGGCACTCACAGGAAAAGGATGATGCCCGTATTGGCCATGGCGTAGGCGAGCCCCAGGATGCCACTGCCCATGATGGCGTTGCTGAGATTGAATACCGACATCCCAAATGATGTCTTCCCCTCGAACTGCAGGCACCACAGTGGGATGGAGACAGGAGGGGAATCAGTGGTACTCATCCTCGTCACCTCCCGGGCTACCATTGCACCTCATCACCGTGTCCGGTTTCCCCACAGTCCCCCAACTCCCTCAGGCTGCCCAGCTCACATCGGTGAAGTGTGGCTCCTTGCTGGGGCTTTTCTGAAGGAAGCCCTTGCCCTCTCCACAGTGCTGGGTGTCTTCAGCCCTGTAAGAGGAGGCCAGCGCACGGGGCTCAGTCCCATCCCTGTGTCTTGTACCTCTGCCCAGGGCTGCCCTGAGAGACCACCGTCTCCGTCTCCTGCTCACCTCTGGCTGTCTGCTGTGGGCGTGCCCACTGGTAGAAGCCCCTCCAGGTGTTTGCCGTTGGGCACCAGCTCCACCATCTCTGTCTGTCGGGGTATCTCCATGGCTCAGAGACCACCCCAGAACACCGCTCTCACACCAACACAGGCAGGGATCTGTGGATCAGTCCATCCTTCTGGTTATCCTTGGGGTCATGGTCTAGTCTCCTACATGAAGTCAGTGGCCACAATACATCTCTGAGGGTCACTTGGGACAGACAGGCACATGAAAGCTGACTAGGACTTGGCACTTTCTTGGGATCGGTYTTTGGGGTGTGGAGCAGAACTTCAACACCAGAGCTCACTACGACATCCTGATGGGACAGGACAATAAGTCCCCTGCATAGACCAGTCCAAGCAAGCTGCCGGGGCCTCAGTTTCTCTATCTGTGAAGCGAGGGTCATTTGGGTGATCCAAGTCCATAGCTGAATGCCACCAGAGGCCCTGAATGCTAAGCCCTAGGTTCTGACCCCGCTCTGCATGTGCACCTTGGACTGAATCTCCTTCCTCACAGTCGTCCTGGGACACATTTTCCTGAACTGGTCCTGTGTGCCAGGGGCCTCCTGGCCAACCTAGAATGGCACTGCCCGACGGCTGGAGGCCTTGGGAGAGGGTGAGGGGTGTGGGCCCTGTTCCCAGCTGCCCGGCGGGCTCTGTTGGCAGTCAGAACAAAAGGCCCTCTGTGGGCTGAGAGCTGGCGCTGTGGACAGCGGGTGCAGAGGGTGCCCCTTCCAGAGCCAGGAGGCCTGAGGCGGTGCTGGGGCTGGACACCTGGGCCCATCCAGCCTAGCTGTGGTGAAAGGCCCTCAGGGGCCCTTCCAGGAAATGGATGTCGCAGGGCACACAGTTTTGTGGGTCACTTGTTCTTCATGCTCCTCACAGCCCTGCCTTCCCTCTAGCATCTCCTCTCTTGCCAGGGAGCCCCTAATCCTCAGAGCCTGCCACCCAAGCCACCCCCTAAACAGAGCCCTCATTTCCCTGGGCCAGGAGCTCAGGGCTTGGCCGGCTGAGGAGAAGCCCATGTCACTGCTGGGTGCCCCTTCTCTCTCTGGGCTTGGCCAGGCTGGACTGCAGATGATCCAGCTTCCTTGCTCCGCAGTGAGCACTGCCCAGACAACTCACTGGCTCCTCTCCCATCCCCAGGGCCAGGGGATACCTACTGTGCCCAGAAGATGTCTGGGCGAACTGAACCCAGGCTCTGTCAGGACATCCTCAAGGCTGAAGTGGCCAGGAGGGGCCCTGAGCCAGAGTGGAGAGCAGAAGGGGCTGTCTCTGCCAGGCAGGGGCGCCAGGGCCTGGGCCTGAGGCGAGGGGGGCATCCCAAATGCAGTTCTGCATTCCTTCTCCCTACTCCAGCCCGCAATGCTCTCAGACCTTCTTTGAAGTGGGAAGCTCCGAGGAGCTCAAACACCTGGGACTGATCTTGATCCTACAGGGAGCCAGGCTCAGGCCTGAGGCCCCACACCATGTAGACATCTGTCTCACTATCCCCACCGGAGCACCCTCACCCACTGCCCCAGCCCAGAGCTCCGACCTCGAATACCTTAGCCTTGGGAACTCTACACCTGGCACCATTACCTCCCTCTGTCTCCCTGGTTGCCAGTTTTGAGCCCTTTATCATCCCAGCCTACCTACCTAGGACCCTGATCATGTGGACCTGTCCTCTAGGGCTCTCTTCCCGTAGATCATCCATCATCCCTAAGATGTCCTCACTCCTGTAGATCATCCGTCATCCCTAGGTTGTCCTCATGTTGCCCTTCTGCTGAGCCTTGCCAGGATCTCACCTAGGTGTAAGGTACCACTGCCAGGTCTCCAAAGCCCCCTGGCACTCAGTAGGTTGCCTTTGCTCAGTCCCCACCCTGGGCATGTTGGAACAAGCCCTTAGAGCGTGCTGAGTCGGCAGTCTAGGCCAAGCAACTGTTTCTGTCATAATGACAGAGGCCCCCAAGGGCTTGCCTGGGCCGGTGTGTGTAGGGCTTCATTCTATTCTGGTATCGGGATACGGAGCAGCCTAGCACTGCCTCCAGGGAGACTAAGTCTGAGGAATGGCTCTGGGAGGTGACTAAGCTTCTGGCTCTAGGTCCCCTGTCCCCGTTCAGGATGTGGGCTAAAGCCTTTGAGGCCTGATGGCTATTATTCATAACCAGTCATTGCTGGGTCTCAGGCTGCCCTGAGAGCCCAGGAAGGAAGGATGCAGAATATTTGTCCTTAAGCCACCTCCAATCTGGTAGAAGCGATGTCCTTCCATGTTCCATTACTCCTGCCCCCAACCAACAACGCTTTAACATCTCCTGTTGCAACTGAATGTGAGGCATTCTCCTGGGACTTGAAAGGGGAGAGGAGAGTTGGGGATACAGCTAAGTGGTAGAGTCTTTCCTTGGCATGCAAAAGAACCACGGTTCCATCCCTAAAACTCCAGTACAAAAAAAAAAAAAAAAAGTAGGGTAGAGAGGTATCAAGAAAGGCTTCCTGGAAGAGGCAGTGTGGTCAGGCCTAAACTTCCAACAGAAGCTCCAAAGAATGAAGCAAGGAAGAGAGGCTTAAGCAGAGTGTGGCATGGGCACAGGCTCTGAGGTGCGGTGTCAGCAGGTGGGGAGGGGAGAAGAAGGAAGAGGCCGAGTGGAGACAAACCTTCCAGAGCCTTAAAGGCTAAGTCAAGGTCTACCTCAGAGCAGGCAGGTTTCAGGACCAGAGCCCCAGAGTGGAGACAAGCTTTTACCCCACGAGGGAGATCTCAGACACTTCCTACGGCGGCCAGCCCGTCTCCCACAGCTCCTGCCTTGGGCCTGCCGTCTCCAATGGTGGTGAGGGCCTAGACGAGCTGCCAGCCCAACTGGCCTCACAGTGTAGAGCATCCTCAACCAGGACCTCTTTGCCCCCTGATATCTAGGGGTCCTGGGAGGCTAGACCAAAGCTGATGACAGAATGAGGGCGCTCTCATGAGGCCTCACCTCCATGAGCAGGCCCGGGGAGTCCAAAGAACGATCAAGCCTTAGGATGGAGAGGTCACCGAGCCCTCGGACAGGCCGGCAGAATGGCGTTGGTCATGGGTAGTATGGGCAGTGAGCTGATGGCCTGGCCCAGCCCACCACTCCGAGGCTTGTTTGCTCTGCTGGGTGATGGGAGGGAGGAGCATCGGAAGACGGTGCATCAAGTAACGCCTGCCCACGCAGGCATCACAGAGTGAGAATTTATCAGGCACACCTCGGCAGGTGTTGACTTTGGCTAATTAAAGACTTCTAGGCCCAGGAATCCAGGCCAGGATGGGCTGGTTGCTTGCATCAGCCACTATGGGAGAATCACGGCTTTCTCCCCTACCCGAGTCCCTCGGTTCCACTTTCCCCCTCAGTTCTCAGGGACCTAAGTGGGCTTGCAGGGGTGGGCTGGCGACAGGATGGACAGTCCTTCTCCCAGTCCTGCAACCATATGTTCTGATGGGGGTGTGGATATCGTCTGAAACTCATTTTTCCAGCTCTGCCTTCCTGGGCCTGGGCAGCAAGACCTTAGCCCAAGGAAGACCTGGTAAGAAGCAGGTGGCTTGGAGTGACGGCTCACAGAGACCCTTACTGGGGCCTCCAAGGCAGGGAAAGCTCCTCTCCCTGGTTTAGCCATTGTGTCATGGTATCCGTAAATATCTGCTTCTCTGGATTTAAAGAGGGGACTCCATCTTGGGAGTAAGCATGCATCACCTGTGACTGGCATGTTTGAACTGTAGGTCCCGAACACACAGCCACAGGGACTGCTGGGAGCCGCTGCTGTAAGAGATTGAGGTTCAGGGCAAGTAGGGGGCTGATAGAGCCGTCAGTCATGCCTCGTCCCTCCCCCAAGCCACAGCTTTGTACTTTGGTGGTAGAAGACCCCAGTCTGTCCCATCACCGAAAGACAATAGAACAGGGGGGTGACACGTGGCCAGTGTGTGGCCGGCACAGCTGGCATGAAGAGGTGAGTCTGCAAGAACAGGCAAAGAAAGGGCAAAGGTGGCGACCTGGAAAACTGATACCCTAGCCACTCAATGCGTTGGCCCGGCTCCTTGCCCCTAGGACCTGTAGCCTGTGTCTGTGTCCTGGCTATCCGGAAGCCTCTAGGAGGATCTAAGAAGCCCAGCTGGAGCCGGAAGGTAGACTTTCCTGTGACGGGGTACATTTCCTAGACAAGGCAGATGCTTACAAGCCACCTTGGCCTCATCCCCCGCCGCGACCTGGGCCCTCTGCTCAGTCTCTGAGGGAGACTGCAGCCAGCACCTCTCGGCCCAAGCTGTCTGGAGCCAGCAGCAGCCCCCTCCCCCAACTCCATTGCCAGCTTGTTCAGAGGGATGTGTAGCCAGAGGTCCTGCTGAGGCACAGGACAGAACATCACGTGACTATGGCCCCCAAGAGGCAGGGGAGACCCTGCGCCAGCCAGCCCATCTTCCTCCGGGCCGACCCGGAATCCCCTGGAGGTGGCCAAATATTTGGACAGCCGGACTTCTGGCCTCAAGGAAAACTGGAGCACGGGCCTGGGGCAGTTTGGGACTCATTGTAGACCCTGATGGGGGGCTAAAGCAAGGTCAGCTTGGAGGAGGGGAGACATTCGAGGTCGGGAGGGTCGAGGCAGAGAGAGGGAAAGATCTGAGGAAAGAGAATGCAAAAGAAAACACCCATTTCACACATGCGCCCATGCATACTGATCTAGACAGACAACCAGCCAGCCAGCCAGGGGCCCAGGGAGCTAGAGAATCATGGGTGGATATATAGGGTGACAGACAAAAGAAAACAGAGAGTCAAGAATCATACACAAGTAGATGGTTTGCTATTCAGGCAAGGAGAAAGAGACAATGAGAGACCTCCAGAAGCTGGAGAGAGACATGCCAAGAAATAGCCAGCAAGAGACAGAGCCCCGCAAGGGTGGTGCTGCAAACCTTAAACCCCAGCACTTGGGAGGCAGAGGCAGGGGGATACCTGTGAGTTAGAGGCCAGTCTGATCTATATAGCAAGTTCCAGAGCAGCCAAAACTACATAGTAAAACTCTGTCTTAAAAAAAAAAAAAAA
>BDUI01000983.1:5198-12698 GCA_002335545.1 Apodemus speciosus
TCAGGCTGGAGCTGTGTAAGGAAAGGTATTATTCGGGAGTGGCAGATGAATTGGGCCTTGACAGACTTAGGGCAGACAGGTTGAAAAATATTTCAGGGTGAGAAGATGAGAGATTTTGTGTGTGTGTGTGTGTGTGTGTGTGTGTGTGTGTGTGTGTGTGTGTGTGTGAATAAAGGACCACCCTAGTGGAACACTGGTATCCAGGGAGCATAGATTGTGTAGAAACAAAGCTGCCAAAAGGACCTTGAAGCCATTAGGCCTGACCTGGAAGCCCTTCCTCTTGCTAAGATATCTGAACAGCAGCATTGAAAGTATAGACTAAGGCCAGGATTCAGCTTCTTGGTTTTGTATACATTGGAGGAAGGGTGCTGTTGTTAAGAATAGTTTTGGAACAAAAGATACAGTATATAATCCCAGGCCAGGTAAGGTGAAGGTCTACTTTTGTAACTAGGACTAGAAATTAAAGGCAGAGTGTTGATGTCTGTCAAGAAATAGAAAATGAACACAAGTGCTTTTCCTAGTAAGCAGTAGTACCATAATTCACTATTATGGACTAACGTCTCACTCTCCGTGCTGCTGTGTAGAGGCGTTAGTCAAAAGTAGTGTTCTACTTCCTTCCAGTAGCAGACAATGGACTGCTTCCTGTGCTGTGAGCTTAGACAGGACTTCTAGCACYRAGGAGCCCCAYGCAAAGGGTGGAATGACTTACTGGTTTAAAGCAATATATTCTGGGAGAGCTTACCAAAACAATACAGATTGTTTAAAGATACCTGACTTAAACAGTTATCCAAGTGCSAGCATTGGGTAGCAGGACATATTTGACTGTGTCCAAAACTCAAACCTCTGCACGTGTTTTATGTTAGACAGCTGCATCTTTTTGTTGTTGTTGTAGGAGGGGCAGTCTCACCAGGTTGCCCAGGCTGGCCTTGGACTTATGGTAATCTTCCTGCCTCTGCCTCCAAAGTACTAGGATAATAGAGCACCCATAGCCTTATGATTGCATCTTTATAAGCCGTGTCAAGTTCTTAAGAGAATGCAGAGTGTCATATTCATGCGCTGTAAATGCGTTTGTATATTTGCAAGTAAGTACAACTTTCCGGAAGGAAAATGTATTTTTTTTAACATGAGAATTCACCTGTATTTCTACTGACTGGTTATTTAAAACTATGGAATATAGTTAATAAGACCTATGGGGGAGAGTCCTGTTAGACCGTTTCATGCTGTTAAATCTCTCCAGATTTACAGTTTTATCCAGTCAAATTAATGCAAAACCCCAATGCAAGCATCCGGATTTTGAAAACTTTGGAGGAGTGTCATTCTGTAATAGTAATTATTGGTTTTACATTATTTTTTCACAGGGGAACTGATCACAGCCGCACATGAGCTTGGAGTAAGTATTAGTTTTATTGTTTAATCAATGCTCTCATTAACAGTTTTAGGAATTAAGAAAGTTTAATTAAGCGTGGAATAAAGTAGATTAATTTATTTTCAAGCCCTAGTTTTTAGTAACTTATAAGTACAGTACGTGACAATTTACTTTAAGTTTTAAATCCAATTAGCTGAAATTATAAAGCAAAGCCTTTACTATATATACAGTAGCTGGCTTATTATCACCCCAAATTTTGTATAAGCTGTGGAGAATAAATCGGGTTAACCATTTTAATAAGTTTATTATTTAATAAACTTTATTATAGTGTGTGATCCCTTTAGTCAAGACCTTATGACTGTCAGCGTGGTGGTAATCCAGGAGCAGTGTGGTCTTYCAACTCTACCAAGATGATATTTCAGGACCAGCCTGCTCAGTGACCTTTTAAATGACCTGAATGTACTGTGAACCAGGARCGCAAACTGCTTAAGGACTGACAGTGRAATATGTCATCCTTTCTTTAAGTGACATACCATAGGATAGACAGGCCAGGTCCATTAAAAACAATAACCATATTGACAGAGATTACAGAAGGAGCCACTATTGAGACATTTAGTCATCGACACAYAGTCCTCTTGCTTGCCSGACAAAAGGGCTGCTTTGCAGTTAAAGCCTCTGTGACACATCTTTTTAGATGAGAGCATCTAACTGTTGCTTATTTTCCCGTAGGTCGCCCATCCCCCCGGCTATCCCTTGTTCACACTGGCGGCTAGCCTAGCAATCACCCTCTTTCCCTTTGGCTCTGTCGCCTACCGCGTCAATCTCCTCTGTGGCTTGTTCGGGGCAGTAGCGGCTTCGCTCCTTTTCTTCACCGTTTTCAGGTAAAGTGGTTGATCAGTTCACTTTGAGGAATAAGGGTTGCGGGTTCCTCATGGCCAACTCCAGACTGTAGTAAAATCTTCCGTTGCTTAGGTGGCGTCCCTCAGTCACGTGATTTCACTTCCTTACCCCTCAGATGTACAGGGTGGCCTCTGCTTTGTACATTTGGGGTGAGCGTGTCTGTCACCTGTTCACTGTCACACTTCTCTGGTTAGGCAGAACTAATGAGGTTTGTCATTTTACACAGATGAGGGWGGGCTGACTAAACTCACGACACCGAGCTTGTCTTAGAAGTGGACAGTTCACCTAATTACTCACCGTGCTGCTGACGGGCAGCTGCCTCTCAGCCTGGGCCCGATACCCAATGATATTATAAATATGAACGTAACTGCATGCTTTGGAAATGAGGCTGTTAGCCAAGGAAATCACATTTGGGGTATGGTTTTAGTGAGGTTTCACATTGTCCCAGCATAGATCCTGCTGACTCTTTAATGGAGCCGATCATAGTTGGACGCGACTTTGCTTTTAACAGATTTTTTAGTGCTCTGGAATATTGGTGAACTCATTTGCCTTCACTGTTTCTGTCGCCATTCTTAACTTAGCCTAAACACTTCTCCTAAGTGGATGATACCAAAAAAATACAAATTGTATTTTTTGGAAAATGGAGGGGGAAATCCTGCTTCCAAAAGCTTTTGTAACCTTTCTTAAATACATTAATAATACTAATACTAATACTAATAGTAATAATCTAAATGTAGTGTAGTTTGAGTAGATTCCATTTTCACTGATAATTTTGGCAGCTAGGATTTTTAAATTTTCTCCATTTCTTTTGAATTACTTATAGAAGTGGTAAAGCTAACAAATAATTCTAAAATTTACTTTTAAATCTATTTGTAGAAAGAGTTCAGATCAACTCTTACAGTTTTGGTAATTTACTACATGTTATTGGTATCACTTGACCAGTCCCCATTCAATCTTACAAGTATCAGAATGCTCTGATAGTTTCCATTCTTCCCAAGTCCGAGCGCTTGCTGATGACTTATCACTTCTGAAATTAGGGAATGCAGCACATTCTCCTCTGTGGCAATAATCTAAAACACTCTTTGAGTTGGAAAATCCAAATGTCCCTTAAGCAGGAGATTCTGCATTCTTCAAGGTATGGCATTTTCACTAATAGTCCTTTAGTAAGCAGTGTGTGAAATAAGGGCTCTGCCTGGGRTGTTTAGGGCTATGAATATATTTTTTTCTAAAAAGTTGGAATAAGTTTAATTAAAACTATTTCTTCTGAATCTTCTATGACTACCTACAAGTGTTTTCATTGCGATCAAGGAAAATTGATCTTTTTTCTTTTAAATATTTGAGTTGAAATTTGAARTTTAACCTGTTCAGTATTGAAGACATTGAGTTACTAATTTTCACAAGGAACTTTTAAGATAGACACTTCAATACTATGAATTTGTGTGTGTGTGTGTATGTGTGTGTGTGTGTACATGTGTGTGTGTGCATGTGTGTGTGTGCACACGCACCCTCTGAGGCAAGTAAGGCAGTAGGTGCTCCAAAAATTTTCATATTTGCTCACATATTATTGATGCCATTCCACAGGAAGCTACTATTTTTAAAAAATCATATATAAAAACCTCTTATTCCAAATAGCTTTGGACAATACTTTCCCTTTAGTTGCCCAGTTTAGGAATAGCTTTTATCACTTACTGTGTTGGAGCACATGGCCTGAAGATGAGCACCTCGTGTGTGACTCTCTGATTTAATACACGCCATTGTGATGGATCACTCCACTTGCTGACATTTAAATCAGAATTCTAATACTACTCAACTGCCTCTCTAAGTATTTCGCAAATATAGGACTTCAGAAAAGTTGGTTTCTCACTGAGAAAGAATCTAACAACATCATTGCTTACATACACTTTAATATGAAAATATTTCATTATTTTGAATACAAATAACTGACAAGGTACATGTCCTTTGGGAACAACCCAGTTCAAGTGGCAAATCTGTTTTGTCAAACAATAGACACCCTTCAGAAAGGAGAAGCCATCTCTATGGTAATAGGACTAACAGTAGCCTATTGATTGAGTGGAAGAAGACATTATACAATGTCAGCTGGCTTGTTACAATTTCATTTGTTGTATGACCTGAACTTAACCTCTGAGACCTTTCTTCTGTGAATGCAAACCCAGCATCAGGAGAGGTTTTGTGCAGCCATTACACTGGTGGCTTCTCCCAGTCCTGACACACAGTAAATGTATTCCTTTACAGGCTCCCTCCTCCCTCGAAGTCTGTTTAGGAGACATTTCATTACTTTATTCATTTATAGACTGAATCTTCTTTCTGTGTCATTGTTGAATGTTGAAGGGTTTTGATCCAGGAAGCAGTTTGCTTCTTTCTTCCCCTCAACACTTAGGAGAGAATTTCTGTAGATGTGGGTTCGTGCTGACTGGTGTGCAGTAAATTAATTCTTTTAACAGGTTTAGGATTTTTTTTCCAGGAAATTGTTCACGTAGCATTCACTATATTTAGCTCTTGGGGTGGACATAAAGACCTTCAGTACCTTTTAAACAAAGAGTGTGTTTCAAAAGCAAATTTCTATTTAAATGTGTTGATGTAAAAAGCTCCATTTTTTTTTTTTCAGTAAACATGGCTTAGGTTGAAAGAACAATTTATTCCTTGTTTCCAATTAGTTTGTAATCTTTGCTTTTTTTGTATCCTTCTCTTGCCTTTAAAAGCCCTAAGATATCATTAACAGTTCACTTTTTGTCAGTCTTCCTAACCTTGGCAGGACCTCATTTGTATTGATTTGCTCTAATGTTGAAACACATGAGTAAACTAGTGCACTGAAAGCAGTGTGTCTCATTGCAGTTATGGAGTTAGAAGTAGTAAGAGTGCAGCAATACTGTGAGCAGTGCTCCCTCTGGGGCATGCTAGAACATGCATTGGTTAGAGGAACTTAATCTTTCATTTTAATGAACCAATATTCAATTCATCCTTATATCTTTATATTAAGACTATATAATTAAGCCAGTGTTTTAAAAGAACAAGGATTTTTCTTTTAAGGCCACTGAGGTAAATAATTTTAATCTTTAATTTTAAATGTGGTAGATTGTAACTTAAAGTATCCTATTTGTAATTCATAGATGCTATATATAATTTTTAAAGGTATAGATAATTTAATCACAAATATGAATGCCATCTAACTTTACTTACTATTTGAATTTCAAAGCTACTTGCCAGGAAGCATCACATTAATGCTATGTAGTGGACCAGGAAGAGGGCCGATGCCTTCGGTCAGCAAGCATCTACATCAAATCTATCCCCTGTGTGCTGCAGTCTATCAATAAAGAGAAGAAAGCACACAGACAGTGCTGCACACACATGCTGTACCTCAGGAAGCTTTAACTGTTCATAGTCTCCGGGCAGAGAGTAGCTTTATATCACCTGATTGGGGAGGTATAAGGTAAGAAAAACATTCTCAGTAGCCTTGTAAGTCAGCCAACGAGNTTTTCATATTTGCTCACATATTATTGATGCCATTCCACAGGAAGCTACTATTTTTAAAAAATCATATATAAAAACCTCTTATTCCAAATAGCTTTGGACAATACTTTCCCTTTAGTTGCCCAGTTTAGGAATAGCTTTTATCACTTACTGTGTTGGAGCACATGGCCTGAAGATGAGCACCTCGTGTGTGACTCTCTGATTTAATACACGCCATTGTGATGGATCACTCCACTTGCTGACATTTAAATCAGAATTCTAATACTACTCAACTGCCTCTCTAAGTATTTCGCAAATATAGGACTTCAGAAAAGTTGGTTTCTCACTGAGAAAGAATCTAACAACATCATTGCTTACATACACTTTAATATGAAAATATTTCATTATTTTGAATACAAATAACTGACAAGGTACATGTCCTTTGGGAACAACCCAGTTCAAGTGGCAAATCTGTTTTGTCAAACAATAGACACCCTTCAGAAAGGAGAAGCCATCTCTATGGTAATAGGACTAACAGTAGCCTATTGATTGAGTGGAAGAAGACATTATACAATGTCAGCTGGCTTGTTACAATTTCATTTGTTGTATGACCTGAACTTAACCTCTGAGACCTTTCTTCTGTGAATGCAAACCCAGCATCAGGAGAGGTTTTGTGCAGCCATTACACTGGTGGCTTCTCCCAGTCCTGACACACAGTAAATGTATTCCTTTACAGGCTCCCTCCTCCCTCGAAGTCTGTTTAGGAGACATTTCATTACTTTATTCATTTATAGACTGAATCTTCTTTCTGTGTCATTGTTGAATGTTGAAGGGTTTTGATCCAGGAAGCAGTTTGCTTCTTTCTTCCCCTCAACACTTAGGAGAGAATTTCTGTAGATGTGGGTTCGTGCTGACTGGTGTGCAGTAAATTAATTCTTTTAACAGGTTTAGGATTTTTTTTCCAGGAAATTGTTCACGTAGCATTCACTATATTTAGCTCTTGGGGTGGACATAAAGACCTTCAGTACCTTTTAAACAAAGAGTGTGTTTCAAAAGCAAATTTCTATTTAAATGTGTTGATGTAAAAAGCTCCATTTTTTTTTTTTCAGTAAACATGGCTTAGGTTGAAAGAACAATTTATTCCTTGTTTCCAATTAGTTTGTAATCTTTGCTTTTTTTGTATCCTTCTCTTGCCTTTAAAAGCCCTAAGATATCATTAACAGTTCACTTTTTGTCAGTCTTCCTAACCTTGGCAGGACCTCATTTGTATTGATTTGCTCTAATGTTGAAACACATGAGTAAACTAGTGCACTGAAAGCAGTGTGTCTCATTGCAGTTATGGAGTTAGAAGTAGTAAGAGTGCAGCAATACTGTGAGCAGTGCTCCCTCTGGGGCATGCTAGAACATGCATTGGTTAGAGGAACTTAATCTTTCATTTTAATGAACCAATATTCAATTCATCCTTATATCTTTATATTAAGACTATATAATTAAGCCAGTGTTTTAAAAGAACAAGGATTTTTCTTTTAAGGCCACTGAGGTAAATAATTTTAATCTTTAATTTTAAATGTGGTAGATTGTAACTTAAAGTATCCTATTTGTAATTCATAGATGCTATATATAATTTTTAAAGGTATAGATAATTTAATCACAAATATGAATGCCATCTAACTTTACTTACTATTTGAATTTCAAAGCTACTTGCCAGGAAGCATCACATTAATGCTATGTAGTGGACCAGGAAGAGGGCCGATGCCTTCGGTCAG
>BDUI01000983.1:92440-111142 GCA_002335545.1 Apodemus speciosus
TCCTGACACTGGCTCCACATGAAATGATGGACCATGGCTGGTGACGGAGTCCTGAGGACAGATAAGGCTGCAGGATGAGTCTTGTCTTCTAACTCGCCTTGGGAAGGGTGCACAGAGGAGAGGCTTGCTTGACGTAGCACTGTTCTGACAAAGCTCTGGTTTCCTATGGTTTCTAGCATTGGCCTGAGATCGTCTGGTAGTACTAGCACTGGCACCACAAGAAGTCAGGCAGTTTGCCATGCAGAAGCATACATGCAGGTAAGGGCCTGGGCACACCGAGCTTGGCCCTGCGTGTATGGGCAGCCAAGTTCCCTCTTTCTGGGCTCCATGGTTCTCCAGAGCCAGTACACTTGCCTGCTGCTGAGTTAAAGCAGCATGGCGGCCAGTCAGCATGACTCATTTTGCTCCTAGGTTTTAAACATTAATTCACTTTTATTCGTTCTTCACTCACAGCATTTGTTGAGCACCTACTCATCCGTGCACAGTGTGTTAGAAACAGTCCTGTCCCTGCTATCACAAAGGCGGCAGGCTCCAGAAAGGATGTTGAGCATGATCCACTCTTCACTCACAGATGACGCTATGTGTGCTGACAGAGGTGCTATGGGACCTAGGGAGCTGAGCCTGAGTGCTGGGGAGAGGTGTCATGAGGTACTGTGCTGGTATCAGGATGAGCCAGCCAAATAGATGGTAGMTCTGGATGGGCAGTGAGGGAGGGCGGTCCATAAGGAGGTAACTGCGGGGCAAAGGCAGTCTCCAGGGTACCCCACTCAAGGACAGTGAGGGATTCAAATTTTAAAGGCAGCCTGTAGAGTTCTGTCTGGCAGAGTCTAGGCCCACTCCAGCCTAAATGTCAACTGTGAGTCAGTGCACAGGAATAAAGGCAACTATTCTGAAAGGAGCTTGGAGACTGATAGGGTTATTAAATCTCCAAAGGGCAGTCACAGGCTGTGGAGTTCCTCACAAGAGCACTGTCTTACAGTAGGCATTTATCTGGCTGCTTTGGAGGAGATAAGGAAGAAGATGATCTAATTGGTCCATTTCAGCTACATGACATTGTGAACACAGCCCTAGTTAAAAGACCACTGCTCTGGTCTACCCCGAGAGTCTGCGGAACACTCCTAGTTACCCAGTGCTATCTTGACAATGGGATTCCTAACGAAGGAGGCATCTTATCCTATTTTGCCAACTAGTCTCCACTTACCCCTTGTTAAATGCTGATGCATTCCCTGTGGAAAATTCAATATCAAAACTTCCAGACCACTGGTGGGGTGGCTCAGCTGCCAAGCCTGATGAACAGCGTTTCACCCTCGGAACCTACATAGTGGAAAGATAGAACCAGCCCCAGAGTTGTCCTCTGAACTCCGCACGTGGTACTTGTGCATCCGCGTGGATGCGTGAGCACATACACACAAATTTTTTAATTTATTATTTTACTTGCTTCTACTGTCTCTGCAGTTGGGAAATCCAAAAKTCTGAGTTTCTATGGGCAAGGTTTTGGCTGTTGAGATGGTGACTTGTAGGTGCTGTGAAGATTTCCAGTATTGCCCTTTTAGGAAACTCTTGATTCTGTTGTGCCTGGAATACTTGATAAGAGTAGACTCATTGGATTGTATTGTTGCTAATGCTACTATTGTTTYRTGTAGAGAGAAATCCATGTAAATAATGTGAAACAGAAGTTTAATTCTGCCAAGTTCTTTTTTCTACACTATCTACTAAAGAAAGCTGCATTTCCCCCTCCAGCAGCTAAATTTAGAAGTTTAGCCACTTGGCCTGTTGAGTAAATAGCTTTCCTCCAGTTAGAACTAAATCCTTTCCCAGAACATCTTTCTGGAGGAAGAGCACTTTGTCCCGACACTGTGTCTCGGGGTCCTGCASCATCCAAAGCCTCAGAAGCGGCTTCAGATGGAGCACATTTGCCTCCTGCGACTGCAGTAATTACGTAGCATCATTGCATTTTCTGCATGGCCTGGTGATGATTAGGTTTTTACTGTAGGCTGTTTGGGCTTTTTTTTTTTCCCTTGTGTTATTAATTCTTCTCTGTTTTCTGATTTTGAAATGAGGAAATTCACCAAGATAACAGTGGATCACACATTTACTGTCTTCTAGCTGTATAAGGAGATCGTATACTTGCAAGAGGAACTCCCTGTGAACTGGCACAAGAACTACGCCATCGCCTGTGAGCGCATGCTGCGGCTGCCAGGGCCCGGCGTAGACCCTGAAGTCCTGCTGTCGGAAACCATCAAACATTTCCATCTCTACACTCGGAAAGCACAAAAYGACCCACAGAGAGCAGACATTATAGCTGCTCTCAAGCATCTAAGAAGAGAACTGCGAAGTTTAAGAAATACAAAAAAGGTCTGAGCCAGCAAAGTGCGGTAGCTCTGCTTCCAAAGTTTCTAAAGTCCAAGAATTTTTCCTTCARGTAAARTAGGTGCATCAAAAAGTGGAAATCTCATTTATCTCCTGGATGCAAGTATCAAGGACAGCAGAGTGTCAGTGGCTGAAATGTCGGCCTTAGGCAAAATCCTGTTTATCTCATGTTGCAAATTAGCATTTCCATGAGAAGCATTCAAAAACATCTGCAGTCCTCACGGAGCGACTGTCTGTAGGTTCTAGATGAGAAGGACCTGTCTCCACAGACCTAAAAYGTTGCCYATGCTCACTGGGACCCAAAGGTAAATTCTTAAGAAATACTCATTGCAGACCAAAGTTGTTTTCTATTTCCTGCAAGTGAGATAGTTTCTTAAAACAAAAAACAAACAAAAAAAAACCCAATTCTTGTTATATACCTCATTACAATTCCTTTTTTCCGTGTTAACTATAATTATTTTAGTCTTAAACTATATACCAAGTATCTGATTTTGTTTTTAAACTTTGAGTTTTATCATCTTAGTTCTGCAGCCCCTAAAAAGGAAAGCTAATTTCACGTTCGCTCATTTCTGTTGCAGAAATGGGCAAACTGAAAAGGTATTTTATATGTCCTTAATTAATTTCATATTTATGTTGTCCTTCTCTTTGGATTCACAGATCTAGACCCAGTAATTAGGAAGTAGCTGCCCAGATGAACAAAGGGTATGGGCGAGAGTGGGGTGAGGACACGTTCAATAAACGCATTTCTGTTTCAGGCATCTTTTATACATATTACTAAAGAGAACATAGCAAGAAATGCAAATAATAATAGTGCTTTATTTTATTATGACAGTTAATTAATAGAAACCTGTTTTAATGAATAAAGTCACTCAGAGTCCTTCAGCACTTCCTAAGTAGAGGCCAGAATCTGTAGGGAATCGTTCCCCCTGATTGTATAGCCCCCAGACTCCGAGCACTATATAGGCCCCTGTATAGAAATGCTCACTAATGAAGAGGGAGGGCTGGAAGCTTGTCTGCATTCAAAGATCACTGGTGAGTCATTCAGCAAGAAGAGGCCCCTTACCAGGAATAGCCACAGTTCCGTGCCATTGTACTGGCAAAAGGGTCTGATCAAAGGGCTCCCGTGGAGCCTGCATGGCTCCCTTTCATACTACGACCATAATTAAAACCACTAATTCTCTTTTAAAATGCTGCAGGATGCCATGTAGGCATCTGTCTGGAGTGTCCTTTGTGATGTCATAAGCTGTTAAGGACCAGTGCCGAGGGCTTTTGAGTGAAATGCCAGTCATGAAGGTGCTTCAAGACAAGGGTACCTCTAAAAGCTTGACAGGGCCTTGACTGCACAATTCGAGCTGAATTTGCCCCTTGTCAGCTGCCAGTAAATAAATCTCAAAGGGGGAAAAGCTGAAGTTTCATTACCTGATCCGTGGGGCTTTGTTGGTTTTGGCATCACACAGGGGAAGCTCTTGCTCCTCCATTCTCTGGATTTGAAGATGTCCATTGGAGCCTGCAGTGCCTGGACAGGGTTCAGAGCGGAACCTTTTGAAGAGTGTCAATAGTTGTAACAGTTCAGCTGTTAGGAAGACAAATACATGGAGGAGCTCATTAATCCGCTTTTGGCTCTCGGTGCCTTTTGCCCTTTTATCACAGCCTTATTAGGCTCCTGCTCATCTTGAACCAGAAAAAACTGAATTGAAGTTGTTGAGTACTAATTGGCAAAGACTTTTAATCATGGGCCAAGAACTTTCACTGACTTGAAAGTAACTTCTCCACAGGGAAGAGCCAGAAACCTGGTTCACCTTAAAACAAAAAACTGTTGGAGCTCAGTGCGGTGTGAGAATCGGAGGAAGCACTGGTAAATTGTCTAAGGCTATCCACTTGAAAGAAATTATGGAAGATTATGACTTTCCCTTTTCTAGGGGAAAAGGACAATAAAATGCAAACCTTTCTTCAGAAAGCCTTTATTGGTTCAGAAAAATTGCTCGAGTGTGTGGTGCCCATGTTTGTTTCTAAACATCCTTCCATATGTGTGATTGTCATCTGAGAATCTACATATACACACAGTATTTATTAAAAGGAACATTTTCTATCTAGCCTCACAAGTAGCAACCAAGGTCTCTTTGAGAACACCTTTTAAATGTGTATCAGCAAATAGGCATGTCTACTTCTGAGTGTGCTTTGCACAGKAGTATTAGCACATGGCATATAGGTTATCTGATATTTGTACAGCGGCAACATTAGACCTTTTTTGACAAAGCAATAATATATATAGTGTGAGACAGATAAAATCACAACTATTTAAACTCCTTAAAACCATCGGTAAATGAAAAAAATTTCAAATGGAACTAATATTTAAGGATGGTTAGCTGTGGCTAGCCTTCATTCCCAGTAAGCTACTTGAAGAATCTTTTCCTTTCTCCTGTGTGAAGCTTAAGTTGCTTTTCCTTGCTTGCTATTGCTTTTTCTTGGCTGAGCATAACAGCATAAAATCAGATAAAGGGCTCCCTTCAGCCCAGCCCTCAAGGCTGAGGAGGGAGTGAGGAGATGGCTTCTTATATAGGATTTGGCCAGCATCCTCCTTCATGTCCCTGGTGTGCCATGGGTTGGCAGATCTACAGGAACCCCACAAAGCCAACTTCTGCCTGGAGGTTAGCCTGAGGAGCAAGTAGGAGCCAGCAGAGCTGTCTGTTTCTCCACACACTACAGTGCCCCCGCTGCCTGGACCCTGAGGCCAGCCCACACCACAGGGCACAGGACAAGGGCATTGCGGCTGCCATAGCCCCTAGCAAAGCACCTAGCACTTCCCACTTCCTGCTGTGGGAGCATGCGCAGTTGAGAGCATGCGCAGTTCCACGAGCTTATACCCTCTTGTTTTTTAAAAGAACCTTAAAAAAAAAAATACATGTTTTGTTCTGTTACTCAAATTGTAGTCAAAAATAAAAGAAAATTAATTAAAATGTATTCCAAAATGTGGAACCTTACAAWAGAGTTTGCAAATGTTACTTTGCTYGTATTCTCRGTGTTTCTGATGATGAAGCTGTGATGTTTAGCCATTAAGAGATTTAATTAAAGCCAGGTTGGGGGGGGGTGGGTCAAGTTATTATACTCTGCTGATAACTCGGTGTCATCAGATTAGGCTATGAAGAGTAGATTTTTATATTTACATATTAAAAGTTAAACATTGTGACTCCTAATCATACTTCCCATTAATATCCGTCTGCAGTTAAAATGAGTGCTTTTAATATTCAGGGGAAAAAAACACTTCAATTTCAAAGGTTAAAAAAACGAATCCTATTACAGCAAATCCTTTTGTTCTATTTCTAATATAATTTTACAAATGCACTATCATAGGGTAATAAGATTCTGAACTACTCAAGTGCTATGGCTAGGTAAAGGAAATAATTCCGGACCCCTGAAAGACACACACCGTTTTCACTCATCCCCAAGTTCTGTTGTGGATGCAAAACCACTCTTAAGCTTGCACGCCAAACAAGTGAGGTTTCCAAGGATGCTGGGAACATTAAAAGCCAAGCTCTTGGCACAGCCCTGCAGAGCAAACAAGGAATGGAGGCTTAGCTGCCCTCGCGCTCAATGAAGACGTCATTGCCAGGCTTCTCCGAAGGCCTGTTTAATTTGGATCAGCATGGGTGATACCTTTCAAAGTCTAGAAAGTAGAGCAATGGGCTTACCTGATTGTGGGGAAGCACGCTAACCTGGATGGATCTTGAAAAGGCTATTGTTTTGTTTTTCAGAAGAAAAAAAAAATAGAAGTGACTTCACCAACACAGCATGTGTTAGAAAGATTAGCTCATGCTGTTAAAAAAATAAACCCTGGTTGGTGGGAAGGGCAGATAGAGGTCCCCACACCAGGAACGGGAAGCCAGCAATTGTTGGCCTCTAAAGGGCAACTTTCTGGCAGAACCAGTGTGTTAGGGGTTGAAAACTAATTCTTAATCATATAGATATTTTGAAGAGACAAAGTTTTCAGCGGCTGAAATTGCTTCATTTCAAGATAATGGTCAAAGGAGCGGCATGTAGATCAGGGGCTGCGCTGCCCCCCAGGGTTCAGCTTACAGCATCTAAACACTGGCTCTTCTGTCCATGTGTCCTTCCACGAGGATATGGAAAGTTGTAAATCAGATGTTTAAAAACAACAACAACAATGACAATACCAGAGACCTAAGCCAAAGCCCGGCGCTCATCCTCCTAGAACTATGTTGTCTGGTGTAAGCCTTGTTAGAGGAAGAGAAGTACAACAGACCAAACGTAATAGAGTTCCCTCCACGGGGCCACATCCCCAGCCCTGAGATCAAGTCTTTATGTTGGCATATGCTGCACATTAAGCACTAAAAAAAAAAAAGACATTATGAATTCTGTCCTTCTTATCAACGTCATCATTTATTTAGAAGTGGTGCCTTAAAGGCATTGTTTTGTGAGGAAATATTTTAAAGTGGAAATTTTAAATTTCCTTTACTAAATGAAGTATTTTATTCCCTTATACGGCTGAACCACTGGAGGTAACTTTAATACTTGCAGTTGTGGCTTATCTGTGAAAGTGCTAAAAACTAAAGAGATCACACCATTTGGGAAATCAGACCAGGATTCTCTGCCCTGGTGAATCACCCACTACCCAGAACCTCAAGTATCCCAAAAGACAAGAAGGCCCCATGATGCTGCTGTATGAAGTCTTGAACCCCAAATCTATAAGAGTGGAAGTCCTGAAGATTTTGAGGACCCAAATCGTTTTACCACGTCATCCCTCAAAATCAGCTTTGAAAGTAAAAAGGAAACATTGCAAGATTGTTGTACTAATAATAGTACTTTAAAAAGTTAATACACAAAACCAGGCACCCTTTGCAGTTGAGTTAGCAATGAGTTCCTAAAGTACCTTTTAAGGAATTGCTCATTAAGTGGAAGGTGATTCTTTCCCTCCCTAAAACTTGGGTTCTTTTGGTTGAAGAGTTAAACAAGCAGGTAGAAGAAATTTTTTAAAAAGAAAAATCTTTCTTTAAAAGAAAAAGATTTGGGGTTAGAGATGACTCTGAAGTTAAGAGCACTTGCTGTTGCTAAGGACCTGGGTTCAGTTCTCAGTCCCCACATGGCAGCTCACAGCAATCCCTAACTCCAGTCCCTAGGATCTGATGTCCTATTCTAACCTCTGGCACCAGGCATGCACATGGTACACTTGCATATATGCAGACAAAACACTCACACACATAAAAATAAATCTTTAGGAAATACTGTGCAGCTAGAAAAACAGAAAGCTGAAGGCTGACAGAAGATGGTGTGACTCGCTGGTGGAGAGGGCTCACACTCAGTGGTTCTCACTTAACTTGCTGAGTTTTAAGTCACCATATTCATCTTCTATGACTGTTCTTGACATCGCTGCTTATCTTTCAGCAATCAGAACGTGAATCACTGACCTGTGCACTGAGCTGCCTTGGCCAGGACAACCTCTGGTGTGTAAGATGGAGTGGCTGTGGATCAGAGTCAAATAGGAAGAACGGACCAGCTTTTTCCTAATGAGATAGAGGAAAAACATAAGAATGCACCTGAGCTAGCATGAGGTAGTATTATGTCATAAAACTCAGTTCACTGTGCATATATGCATATGGATGGGTATGCATAACACCATACTAAATTAGTAGCCATTAATGTATGTATCTAAGTATATAGATTGAGTTGCAATATAAAATTTACCTCTTGCAGAACATGGTAGTACATATCTGTAATCCCAGCACTCAACATAACCATGAGCTTGAGGCTAGCCTTGGTTACATAGCAAAGACACTGCCTTAAAAATAAGACTAAGATCTATTTCTTATTAAGGGTCATGGTAAAAAAATAAATGTTTCGTAGATACTGGTTTTGGAAAACTTAATGCCAGTACAACTAGTAAGGGATTCCTGAGCACAGGCTACCACATCTTATTTGTCCACAGAAGCCAGGAATGGTGGTTCATGCCTGTAATCCAAGCACTTGGGAGGAAACAGGAGGATTACCAGGAGTTGAAGAACAGCCTGGGCTATGTAGTTCCAGGCCAGCCTCTGCTAGAGTGAGGCCCTGTCTCATACAGACAGAAAAAGGAGTCCGTGTGTTCAGTCCTGGAACTAGAGAAGCAGAGCCAGGTGGATGCCTGGGTCTGGCCGGGACACACACACACACACACACACACACACACACACACACACACAGATAGTCTATGAAACCAAAATCACCTTATCACAGGAAATTTAGACCCATGGATAAACTTATTTCTCTGGTCGAACCTCCCAGCATGTGATTTCTTTTCCCTGTCTTCTTTTAGCAGGAAATTCCCCTCTCCTTTCTGGACTCAGGAATCTCTACCCAAATTAAAAGGGTTCTGTCTGATAAGAGTCACTTTGAAATCCAAGGAGTTACTAGCATAAGTTATGTTCCAGCCCGCTCCTCTATTTGAAAACCGTTGGGCTACTTTTTCCATTTCTTCACCCTGCCTAAGACAACATCAACACACCATATACTTGCAGAAGCCCTTGTATCCATGGGGTGGTCATTTACTTGGGAGTTTAACTTTGCCCACAACAGCAGAGAACAACCTGAGCTGGTATTTATGGCTGTTCTGATTGGTTCAACCCCTTTATTTAAAATGCTAAGGACACTGAGTTAGAAAAATGGCTCAGTGGGTAAAGTGCTTGCTGCCCAAGGCTGCCTGGGCTCAATTCCTAGAACCTAGGTGAATGTAGAGAGAGAGACCCGACTCTACATACACACACATCGTACACATACATAATAATAAAGTTAAAATAATACTTATCCAGCTTCTTTAAAACATTTTGTTAGTCTTTGACATTTTATGTGTATGAGTGTTTTGCCTGAATGCATGTATATATGTGTACTATGTGTATGTGAGGTACCCAAGGAAGTCAGAAGAATGCATTAGTGCTGGGAACCAAACCCCAGGTCCTCTGCTAGAGCACCGAATGCTATTAACTAATGAGTCATCTCTCCAGACGAATGTTCTAGCTTCTTAACTGCAAGTCAGTTCCATGCTGGTGAGAATGTTACTTCCAAATCGGGCTGAGTTTTATATACGTATAAAATATATAATAGTAAAGACTATTATAACAGAAGTCTTGGTGACATTAGCCATCAGTTGAATTGCTTCAGTGGCCACTTCAGTTTTTTATTGACTCAGAATTGAAAGTAGTTTGGCCTTTCATCTTTGGGAGGCAAGTAAATTTGGTGCCTCCCATGAAATTAAGACCCCCCACATATACCTGTGCAAACTGTACTATGTGCTTCCTGGGGATCTGATAAAGACACAGAGCTAGCCTACTTCACAGGGCTGGAGAGATGGCCCAGTGGTTAAGAGCACCGACTGTTCTTCCAGAGGTCCTGAGTTCAATTCCCAGCACCCACATGGTGGCTCACAACCATCTATAATGGGATCCAATACCCTCTTCTGGTATGTCTGAAGACAACAACATTGTACTCATATACATTAAATGAATAAATAAAATTTTAAAATAAAATAAAAGCACAGAATTTTATTCTCACTTTTTCTCCCACAGACAAACCAGTACTTGCTTTAAAAGGCCCGGTTCTGTTGAATACTACAAGTTAATTGGTACCAAGAAAAGGTGTGAGTTTATACAGGAATTAGTCCGACAGGAGTTTTATTTCAAGGCAGTCTCCTAACATCCCACAACAAGTGTGCTGAGCTGCTCGACGGAGCCTGTGAGTTGCCAGAAATTTTGATGGGGACTATTTTTTTTTTTTAACAGTGCACTTGGTCTGACGAAAAAAAACCATTCCGAAACGCCTTCATCTCACTCCTACCTTTTCCACAGCCAGATGCTCTTTCCTACGGCACTCGCTGTGAGGACCGTGGGAACGCTGAAGCTGCGGTCTCCTTCTGAACACTGCGTGGAGAAGCACATGCCATGCCCCCGAGGCTCACGTGTCCTCCATTGGAGCCAAGAACCGAAACCTAGCCCCTCCCAGCTCTCCTAGTCCCAGTCTCAGGGTGGGCAGACCGTTCTAGAAAGCACAAGCCTTTTCTGGAGCTTCTCTAGAAGCCACGTATCTAGCATCAGATAGAGCTAGGCATCCACTGCCCCACTTGGCAGCAGGTTTTTGAGCTCTGCATGTTTGGTTTGGTTTGGTTTGGTTTGGTTTTTTGAGACATGCTTTATCTGTGTAGCCCTGGCTATCCTAGAACTCACTTGGTAGAGCAGGTTGGCCTTAAACTCAGAGATCAGTCTGCCTCTGCCTCCCCCCAAATGCTGGCATTCGCCACCACTGCCCAGCAGGCTCTGCGTGTCTTAATTCCCTTCCCTGTGGAATGGGGCTTGCGTAGACTCCGCGGTGAGACTGGGGGATCCTGTCCAACAGCTGCTCAAGGTGTCGGTCATTTTGTTGGCTCCCGGGAAGAACAGTTACTTGCTTCATGTCCCTTAGTGACATCAGTCCTCAGAGCCTCCTTGTGACCAGGCATGATGGTGAGTTGGAGGCCAACCTGGGCTACTGCTTCATCTTAGGAAAAACGGTTGGGGAGGGACCTTCTGGTACTTTACTCCTCATTTGCTTGAAATATATCCACTAAATACACACCAGAAATTTGTACATGTTGGGGAGGAGCGCATGCTCATGTGTGTGCAAGCGCACCTTTAGCTATATGTACAGAAACTGAAGGTTAGCCTCAAGTGTTGATCCTCAGGAGCTGGCCACCTTGGGTTTTTTTTTTTTAATTATTTACTTTATGTATATAAGTACAACATTGTCACTCTCTTCGGACACACCAGAAGAGGACATTGGATCCCATTACAGATGGCTGTGTGCTACCTTGTGGTTGCTGGGAATTGAACTCAGGACTTCTGGAAGAGCAGTCAGTGCTCTTAACTGCTGAGCCATCTCTCCAGCTCCAATCATCAGCTCCAATCAGCTTGGCTTTTTGAAACAAGTCCTCTTACTGGGACCCGTGTCTGTCAGTTAAATGAGGCTGGCTAGCCTGCTGGCCCCAGGGATCTGCCTGTTTCAATCTCTCCAGTGGCATGGATTACAAGGCTACAGCATACCCAGTGCTGGGGAGCAAGTCAGGTCTCCATGTACGTGTGGCAAGGCCTTAACCAACTGTGCCATCTCCCCAGCTCTGTGAGAAAATCTTAGTAATTCAATTTAAATTGCCATGACAACTATAAATAATGCTGTTGAAATTATATAGATAATTGGTAATCACAAAAGGATAATCACTGGGCAAATGAAGAAATGAAACAGTCCCATCAATTTGGGAGATATGTCTCAGCCTTGCATGTGTATAAGGATAAGCAGAGAGACAGATAGGTGATAGATAAAAGATAGATGAGATAGATAGGTTAGATAGATAGATAGATAGATAGATAGATAGATAGATAGATAGATAGATAGATAGATGCATGTACATGTAAAAACCACATTTATGATTTATACTACATGGCTCTATTCCCACTGCGATGACCAATCGTCTCCTTATATTCATTTTCCAAACCTATGGGCCACCAAAGGAAACCTAACTGCATTCTCCAGCTTCTTCATCTCAGAATTTGCCATCTATACATTTGATACTATCAGCATCCTACAAATGATATAGATTCTAGAGCTCGGGGACTGGAATAGAACAGTGCTTCCTGTCAGCGTCTCCAACACTTGCAGGGTTCACCTAGGGCGGGAAGCTCAAGGTCCTGTGCACATAGCCATTGCCGGGTTCTCACCTCCAGCCTGAGGTGGAGGTCATAGATTCTCAGTAGAGAAGAGCGGCATGACCACTGTCTTAGTCAGGGTCTCTATTCCTGCACAAACATCATGACCAAGAAGCAAGTTGGGGAGGAAAGGGTTTATTCAGCTTACACTTCCACGTTGCTGTCCATCACCAAAGGAAGTCAGGACTGGAACTCACACAAAGCAGGAACCTGGAGGCAGGAGCTGTTGCAGAGGCCATGGAGGGATGTTCCTTACTGGCTTCCTTCCCCTGGCTTGCTCAGCTTACTTTTTTGTTGTTGTCTTGTTTTGTTTTCCGAGACAGGGTTTCTCTGTGTAGCCCTAGCTGTCCTGGAACTCACTCTGTAGACCAGGCTGGCCTCGAACTCAGAAATCCGCCTGCCTCTGCTGGGATTAAAGGTGTGCACCACCACTGCCTGGCTCAGCTTGCTTTCTTATAGAACCCAAAACTACCAGTCCAGAGATGGCACCACCCACAAGGGGCCCTCCCCCCTTGATCACTAATTGAGAAAATGCCTTATAGCTGGATCTCACGGAGGCATTTCCTCAAGGGAGGCTCCTTTCTCTGTGATAACTCCGGCTTGTGTCAAGTTGACACAAAACCAGCCCGTACACCCACATATCTTTTTTTAAAGTGAGCACCTTATTCATCTACTCATTAAAAAAAGTTTTTTCCTTAATAAGCATTTCCTGATCTTTTAAAACAAACCAGGCCTGAGTAGCAGCTTTCACACAGGTACTGAACAGACAGGGACGCGAAACCCTAGGAAGGTGCCCCTTAAGGAGGAGGGGGAAGGCAAAATGCCAAGTATAAAGGCTACCTAAGGATCCCATTGCCACTAACAAATCTCACCCAAGCACAGGAATCCAGCACACTTTCTAATTGCTGGAAACACTACTTAAGAAATGGTTACCACTTCCTCTCAGCACACAGTCACCAGTTCCCACCCACCAAGATGCCTGCACCTCATTCTCAGGTTTTCTGGAGCCCTGATGAATCCACAAAAGGCTACACTAGACCCAAAAGGTGTTGTTTAACAGCACGGTCCTTTGGTACATTGATACACTCACCGACACCTCAGTGCTGTGCCTTCTTTGGCTGCTTCTTGACCTGCTGATCTTAATGGCTTTGGATCTTTACAAAAACAATACTGTCTCCCCACAGCAAAGAAGTGTTCCTAGTTCTGCATCTGCCATGATCATAACAGAGAAAACAGATGAGAGGGGAAACAAGTGTGTCCCTGGCCCAGGCTCATACCTAGCTCTCCTTACATCCACTCCTCGGGTTCCTCGAGGGCCCCCTTATCTCAGGTAGCCTTGGCACATGTCCCCATCCAGCCCCGCTGGAAAGCAGACCCTGCTTCCACAGAGCACCAACAAAGAACCCGTGGCTTCTCTAGTATTCTCGCCCCGGATGTCCACTCATTAACTGTGAGAAAACATCGCACGAACAAGAGACAGTCAACAGAACACTCGGTGAGCACTGTCCAGATGTCCTGACATCATGAAAGATGAGAAGAACAGAGAAAGGTGTCATGGAGCTAAGAAGACCTAATAGAGATGTGGTAGTAAAATGCACACTGGTGAGATTAAAGCCTTTGGAGTGGCCCACAGCCTCGCGGGTGTGCATTTGTTTCTGTGGAGTCGTGTGAGACACCCACAAGGTGAAGTTGGGTAGAGGGGTGCTTCCTGAATAATCTTTGTGACACTGCTGTAATTCTCCCACCTTTCCAAAAATAGAGCGATTTAAAAGAAGCTTCTACACAAAGTAGCTATTGCCCCCGACTCTTGTCATCTTTCGTTGACTGCTTTCAGGCCTTGGGCGGAACAATAGAGAGGACAATGCTCTGTGCTGGTTGGGCACACCGATGATCAAAGAGATAAGATTCTTAATGACAAGGGCCACAGCCTTCTAACAGACAGGCCATTAGGGTAGGTGGCTTTCATTGGCCCTGGGCCCACACTCTCTCGATCCCTCCCTCCCTCCCTTTCTCCCTTCCTCTCTCCCAGTGGCCATTCAGACGACCTGGGTGAGAAGAGCATCTTGGAAAGCCTGAAGTTCTGTGTCCAGAGTTTAGGGACACTCTGAGGAAGCCTGTGTGCCTAAATGTCCCCCAAAGCCAGCAGGCTCATATCCCACTCAAAGCTGGCATGATCCACTCTCAGATGAGTCCCTGGGTTCTGGATTCTTCTTCAGGGAGAAAAGGGAGTGGAGGGGAAGCACCCTTAATACCCTAATTCTTTCAAAAGATGATTCAGACTTTTGTAGCTTCATTAGCATTTGCAGATAAAAATACATTTTAAGTGGCATTATGCTAAGTAATTATTCTTACAAGATGTGGAATTAAATACATTTCCCACAGCATGAAATTATTCCTGCCACGTACTGACTTGGGTGACAGCTTAAAAAGAATTTGGACAGGGGGTCGCCACAAAAGGAAGAAGCAATCTATATTCTTGAGACGGCGGCGGTGGGAGAAACCAACCCAAAATATTCCACCAAAGGTAAAGCCCTTGTAGCAAAATCATTTTGGCTAGATGGAATATTAAACCTGCTACTATAAATTTCACGCCTTGCATTCCTAAAGCAGACACAGAGAAATGATGCCAAAAATTAGTCAGAAATAATGCCGGCCTTGCAGGCTCTTTCCAGTAGGGGGCAGAACAGATAAGACTGCGTGCGCTGGAGCCCTCCCTAGACTGATGATCAGGCTTGTTTGTAATTGCTTCTGTAAAGATGTGTAGCCGCATACTTGAATGCTCATTTACATCTTGGGATGTGGTTGGGAATAGACGCTTTCGATTTAGAACTTTGTTTCTGTCTCTAAGTACATGGGAGACTTTCAGCTGTCGTGAACATTGTATTTACCAATGCGTGATGTTCAATTGCTGGATTTAATTGTTACAGTACAGTGAATTATTCTATTATTTCTAACTWTTTTTTTATCTGGAAAATTCAAACTTTCCAGGCTTTAGGGCAGGATAAAATGGCTCTGAGCGTGTCAGCGTCTCAAGAGTACATTATTTTCTTATTGGATTGCATTAACTTTACAGATGAAAATTTGAAGGAGAATTAGAAGGCTTAGAGATGGAAAATTTGGAGAAGAAAAGAATTATGACTTCAGATTTCTGGAGGGGCTAGCCGGGCAAGTCATTCTGAAGGCTGTGGAGCTAATTCCCACGGCATGGCGGACCTGAAGCCTATCACAGACAGGCACTGAGTCGTTAAGCAGGCCGTGAATCTTGAGAACAAGAGAAATGCCAACACACTGATTATCCAGGGTTTACCCTCCTCTTATAACCGGCACAGATTTTTCTCTTTTTTAAGATTTATTTTGGCTTTAAACTTACTTATTACCGTATGCGTGAAGCGTATGAGCACACAAGCCCCGGCATGTGTGTGGAGGTCAGAGGCAGCTCGGCGGCCTCAGCTCTCTTCTGGCTCCTTTTTGCGGGTTCCCGGGATCCAGTTCAGGTAGCCACGCTTGCACTTCCACAAGTGCCTTTCACCAGCCGAGCCAGCCACCCACAGGCCCTCCAAATGCACGCCTCGCTGGTAACTTTCCACAGCCTGGGAGGGGTTTTTGGCCCGTTCCACTTAGTTTAAAATACAAACATGGTCTCCTGCCTCAGATGCACAGAGCCATCCCTGAAGGGACAGCTACGTGACACATGTAAACAAACATTCACCCAAAAGTGCTCTAATTGACTGCAAGGCAAAACTGAAGGAAAACAGAAGGTAATAAAACCTAACAGGCAAAAACCTCAGACAAAAAAAGAGTGTAGGCCTCCTCCTGCCAAGAGCTGACTATTTCCTGAGTATCCAGTGGCGGGGAACGGGCAGCCACAGGCTACCCCATCCATGCTGCCTGATCAAACCTTCTGCAGGCATCAGTGTGACAGGCCTGGAATCCCGATTGTCACCGCGCCACACACACAGCCCCTTCTCACACCCTAGAGCTCTGCAATAGCTTTAGATGCCACCTCAGGATCCTGGGGCCTAAGAATCGTAGGTGGGAACTGCCACAGAGCTGGCTTCCCGGCACAGGAGGAGCACCTAAGTGTGACCGAGGTTCCACTTGCCCCTCGATGCCAATGGTTCTCAACCTGTGGGTTGTGACCTCACTGGGGCGGGTTGCACATCGGCTATTTACATCATGATTCCTGGCAGTAGGAAAATTACAGTTATGAAGTAGTAATGAAATAATCTTATGGTTGGGGTCACCATAGCATGAGGAGCTGTGTTAAAGGTTTGCAGCATTAGGGAGGCTGAGAACCAGTGCTCTTGGTAGTTTTATATTTTGTGCTGTGAATAGCTAATATGCAATCTGCAAGGCAACAGACGGTTGATTTAAGTGTTTGTTTGTTTGTCTGATTTTTGGTTTTTGTTTTGTTTTTGAGAGAACAAAAGGAAATAGTCTCAGTAAGGTAGTGCTTGCCTCACAAGCATGAAAATCTGACTTGAATTCCCTAGTAGTTATAAAAAGAAAAAAAGTCTGAGCCCGGTGATACATGCTTGCAATCCCGGCACTGGAGAGGTGGAGACCTGTGGGCCCCTGGGGTTCTCTGGCTTGCCAGCAGTGACAGCTGGACTGGTCTGCTGACTACCACAGGCACTCACAAGCAGGCTTCCTCCGACATACAGACACACGGGGGACCTACCTGGGAACAGACCCGACCCTAGCTGGTTTGCTAAGAAAGATATATTAAAGCAGCAGAGATGGCTGTCACAAATACGCAGACACACACTGGGGGAGGGGGAAGACAGACAGTGGAGATGGCTGCTGGAATTATAGAGAGGTCTCACGCCGGCCGGTGGTGGCGCACGCCTTTAATCCCAGCACTTGGGAGGCAGAAGCAGCTGGATTTCTGAGTTCGAGGCCAGCCTGGTCTACAGAGTGAGTTCCAGGACAGCCAGGGCTATACAGAGAAACCCTGTCTCGAAAAAACCAAAAAAACAAAAACAAAAAAACAAAAAAACCAACAACAACAACAAAAGAGAGGTCTCACTCAGCTCTACACACCAGACCTTCTGGAACTGCAGTTTTCTTCAGCCAGTAAGTTCCTGGACACCGTGGGAGCTAGTGCTCCAGAGCAGACAGCATCCACAGCCACGCCCAGGAAGCGACCACAGTCAGGGAGACACTGCAAACTAATACATGCAGAATCAGCTCAGTACCAGATGAAACCCACACTACAAAACCAGGACTGGTCTCACCCTTCACCATACAGGCAATGACCCTTCACCATTGGTGGTGTATGACAAAAATTTTACTGGGGACACTCATGCCTGAGAGACACCCTAAAACCAGGAGGATTAAAGGGCACACCTTTAATCCTAGCACTCAGGAGGCAGAGGCAGGTGGATCTGCATTTGAGGCCAGCCTGATCTACAGAGGGAGTTCCAGGATAGCCAGGGCTGCACAGAGAAACCCTGTCTCAAAAAGAGAGAAAGGAAGGAAGGAAGGAAGGAAGGAAGGAAGGGGGAGGGAGGGAGGGAGGGATGGAAGGAGGGAGGGAGGGAGAGAGGGAAGGAGGGAAGAAAGAAAATAAAAAGGGAAAAAGGAAGAAAGAAAATATGGATATCACCAAGGTCAATAAACCTGAGTTTTTTGTTTTGGGGGGGAGGTGGGGGGATTACTTAAAGGGATGTGGATGAGGGGTTACTTACAGAAATGACCCAAGACCCATCCCACATGGGTGACAACTCACAACAACCAGGAACCTGGAGCACACTGCACCACCTGCAGGCAGCCCAGCATGTTGGAGAGCGTCCTTTTCAAGTGACTGTGGTCTAAACCTGTTCCAGGCAGCAGCTGGTCTGTTCTCACAGTCTTCTCGGCCCCTTGTCTTGTCTTGAGTCTTCTTTGCAGCTTAGCTCTCCTGAAAGTAACTCTCAGCAGATTTTGCTTACTCTGAGAGGGAGGAGCCTAGTGAATCTGGTCAGTTTCGTGAACTTCCTGAGCTATTTTGAGTAGTTTACCTTCCTTCTTAAGTAGCTTCCTGCAGGATGGAATGTTTCGGTCTCAGGGGAAACTGCCACACAGCAGGAAAATCAAATCTCTCTGTGCTTGCCTGCAGGAAATCCATGTAGTGTTTCGCAGCTACCCTCGGGGCCACACGATGGATCTGAACGACTGAGTTCCACTCGTTACACAGTTGCAGAAATGCAAACACGGTTTTTGAAGAGGAGTGCTTATAAATGGTGTGCGAGAGTGACCAGTTCCTTTAGAAGTGAAAATAGATGTGCATTTAGAAATAAATTAGTGAATTTGAGCAAGGTGACATGCACCTACACTCCCATCATATTCAAGAGGCTGAGGTTGGAGAATCAGCAGTTCAAGAACAGCCTGAGCACGTGAGACAATAAACAAACAAACAAATAAAGAAGGAAAGGAAAGGAAAGGAAAGGAAAGGAAAGGAAAGGAAAGGAAAGGAAAGGAAAGGAAAGGAAAGGAAAGGTGACGGTTTAATGTTGTTCCCGGGTTTCGGCACCATATGATGGGTTATAAATGGGGAGAGAAGAAGGGGATTAGAGAGTGTGGCATGGCAGCGTGGAGGAAGGGGGGTGCCTAGGCAGGCCCAGGCCCAGGC
>BDUI01000983.1:122642-139904 GCA_002335545.1 Apodemus speciosus
AAAAACAAAAGACAAAACACACCACACACACACACACACACACACACACACACACACACGAAAGAAATGAACAAACAAAAGCAAACAGGTATACCAGAACCATTTCTGTATTTGCGGTATAGGAAAAGAGCTCTACAATAATAATTTCAGGAATTGATTAGAATGTAATATCTTTGATGTTTTCAGAGTTCCCTATGTAAACTGCCCTAAATTAAAACAGAAAGGAAGAACTCACCTTCTTCCGGGAACCATCCTCCTTCCCAAGTGTAGACAGCATGAACTCTTTAACTGGCTACCATTTTTTGCCCTGGCTGCCGGGAAGCTCAGGGTGTGATCTGATGCTGGCTCATAGGGACTCTGTTACATGCTGTAACCAGTGCCTGTCCCTTTCTCCTTTTCAAGGCTTCGCTTTTTTTAATTTTAGTTGAATGACCTTATTGTGTTTGTCTTTATTCTAAGTTGTTTCAAATCCTTTTCAGAAAGAGTTGCATATTAAAAAAAAAAAAAAAGTAACAGCTCAATTCTGAAAAGCCACACAGAGCCCAAGCTGGCACCATTTGCTTTTTGTAATAGCCTGGGAGGGCCCCCAAAGTAGCCCAGTACTTTATCTTTACAAACACATGTCAGCCAGAACAGCGGTGCTCACCGGAGATCTCAGGAGACAAGGGCAAAAATCACCCGTCATTTTCTACTGAATGGGTGTCTGGAGGACCATTCAGGTTCCTAGGGACTGGATTTTGGGGAAGGATTAATGTGAAGAGCCCTTGGAAATCAGCATTGCCCCTGCCCGCACGGCTATTGTTCAGAGGTGAGTGTGGCGTCTAGGTTGAAGATAGAATCTCTCTCCAGCCTGGCCTCCAGCCCCGGGCTTTGTGCTGCTCTGCCCTCTCCTCTGCCTCTGGCCCACGGGCCTCCCTAGCCAGGCCTCCGTGCCAGCTGGCAGAGGGTGCTCTTGTACAGCAGATCTGATGCCCTCCCCGCTCTCCAGCCTGCTGCTTGGACCTGCTGGGGGCAATGGAACCTTCTAGATTTGGGAGGTAAAAGGAGGTAGGTTATTCAGATTTTCCCAAAGGCGGATCTAGGCCTTCCCCGAAACCACCACTGGGCTAGCCTAGTTCACCTTCAAGCTTTTATTTACCCTCTCTTTACCCCAACTTTCCTGCATCTCAAACACACACACACACACACACACACACACACACACACCATATGCACAAAAACACATACATATATAATGGTTTGGTTCTCTATATCATATTGCACATGTGTGTGCATTTAAAGATGGCTAGAGTAAGAGAGAAAGAAACAGAGCAAGGAGATGCTGCTTTCTCAAAGCTCTAGAGTAATAGATTCRTGGCTTAATTGGAAATCGAGTAAATCTGCTAAAACATTTAGTGGTTTATTTTTTTTTTCCTGTTTGGTAAAGAAACAAAGGTTTCTGGTTTACCCCATGTCTTTCACCAACTTTAATTTCACTCATAGATTATGGATGGAGGTACTATCTCCACTCAATCGAGCACTGGGCATTAAGGAGACAAAACCCTTCCTTGTTCGCAGCCCTAGGAATTTTTTTTCAGACATTAAGCTGTAGGTGGCATTCTTTATACCTGACATCAGAGTACTTTTGTAAGGCATAGAACTGACAGGATTTACCGCAAGCCCATCCTAGGTGTTCGAGGCCGGGAAAACAAGAAAATATTTCATTCAGGTGGGCAGAGTGAGGAACGCCACACGGGCGATCGCCCCGATCGGGTGACTGCTGCTTTTCAAACTGTGTAATTAAAGATCTTTAGAGTTCTTCGAAGGGAATTAATTAGCAGAGAAAGGCTGTTTTGTTCACGGCCTTTCCCATCAACAGCATCAAAAGCCAACCTTGATATGGATGGCAAATTGGACTGAATTCTCTGGAAACTAAGAACACCCCGTGCCCAGCCAGTTTTTGTTTGTTTGTTTCTGAGCTTTGTTGTAACTGCATGTTAATTTGCTGTCGGATGTCCTCCGTTGTGGGGACGGAGAAGGAACAGTGCATTGTGGATGGGGTAAGGGAGCAAAGTATTGTCAAAACACACCAGTCCAGGCGTGCATGTCCCGTTGCTAATCCTGCACCTGTGTGTGGGGCACTGGCAGGTCATGATTGTGTTTAAGGTCACCTGTCTGCATGGTTTGACCATGGGTGATTGTGTTTTCTGGTCTGGATCCTGGCACCTGGGAACCGCTAAAGGAATCACCTAATAATATTAATATGTCACAGACATTATCACTGTAGCAGCCTGCTGGCACCAGGAACAGCCAGAGTGCTTCAGAATAAGTGCAGGCTTCTAGGTCCCACCCAAACCAGCAGCCCCTGGAACCCCCGCTCAGGAATGTATGGGGGCTCACTATGCAGGTCCGTTGTGCTACAGGAAGCAGCCACGTGAGAGAACCAATGAGCCGAACTTTCCAGAGAGCCTTAGGGTGGAAGGGTCGGAGCATCAAGCATCAAGCCTGGAGATACCCAAGGAGATTATCTTGAGTCAGAAATGTCCAGTCATAGCCACGAGATGAAACCCAGAGTCTCCTGCATGCTAGGCAAGCACTTACCAATTCAGCTACATCCCCAGCAAGGGGTAAGTCACCTCTTTGAAGACTACAACAAAAAGTTCAAGAGCCCGGGTGGCTGGGAGAGGCTCTTCAAAGAGGAGGTTGACAAAGTCAGAGCCAGCCACTGGTGGCACCCCTGCTCTGCCGTGCCCAGCATAGTCTCACCGGAAGGATAATTCCACACAAAGTTTATGTTGTAAGGACCGTCACTGAGAGCAGAGGGGCTTCCTGCCAAGCCTCAGGACACGCGTTCCATCCTGAAAACTCACAATGGTGGACGGAGGAAACCAACTCCTTCAAGCTGTCCTCCGACCTCCATGTGTGTCCCGATACATGTCCCCTCGATACATGATACACACTCCCATACACACAATTAAGTGAACAGATGATAACATTTTTAAAGTTTATATCGTTAAAATAATATAAATGTTAATTTTAAAAAGGAAGAAAAAGCAAAGCCATCTCAAGTGAAGAGTGAAAGCCGTCCGTCCCTATGATCTCACAGTCCGTTCAGGGATAATCCCTGCTAATGGTGTCAGCCACCTCATTTGAAGGATGTGGATGTGGTTGAGAGATCCAACAGTGTGGCTGACACAGCCAGGGCCAGGGGTTCTGACCCCTTGCCTAGGACTTTGTCAACCTCCTCTTTGAAGAGCCTCTCCCAGCCACCCGGGCTCTTGAACTTTTTGTTGTAGTCTTCAAAGAGGTGACTTACCCCTTGCTGGGRATGTAGCTGAATTGGTAAGTGCTTGCCTAGCATGCAAGAGACTCTGGGTTTCATCTCGTGGCGGTAGTGAGAGATAACTGACCCATTTCTGGTGCATCGGCGAAGATGATCACAGATAGGAAGTGATATTCCAAACCCGGGTGCTGCCAGGCCACAGGCGACACACCCAGGCTCAGGCTCTGCCCACACCCCTTTGGCTTCTAGGCCCATCCGATCTCAACACAGAGTTCCAGTTATCTGAATAAAGTTCCCAAAAGTGTTGGGATACTCAACCCAGAGAGCATAACTGAGCATGCTCTGGAACTGCTGGCTTTCTGGGAAGCAACTGCAGCCATCTTAGAAAGAGACTTGGAAAGAGGGAAGAGAGCGATGTAGTACGAGTCTTCCTGCAGGCCTTTTCACTTGCCCCAAGTTCACAGGGAATTACCCAGGCCTCCCTGTGTCTTATTCCTCTACAGTGCACTATTTGATGCTGCTGGGGGGAGCAGGTAGAGATGTAGAATTAAATTTCCTTCTTCCCAAGTCCTGAGGAGAACCCAGAACAGTTCAGCCACAATGGGGGTTTCCCAACAGGATGACTGAAGGTTGACCACCAAAACTTCTGCTGGCCTGCAGAAGTCAGAGTTCACAGTAATAAGTATCATGATGTTGATTTTCTGCATATCAACATTAAACATGTGCTAGGATCCAGAGTAGAGGCTTCACAGACATGACCAAATCTACTCAAGATTAGGGTATTATCCTCTCCATCCTGGAAGGAAGGTACTGGGACTCCAGACATCACCCAGCTCTTGGCACACAGGTTTCAGTCATGTTGGCTTGGCTGCAAGGCCTGAGAGTTTATAAATGTTATCACAGGCTTAGTGTCAAATCCTGCAGTTTCTCCACACCTGAAGACAGCCCATGAAAAGAGGATAGGCCAGCTTGTAGGACATTGATTCTACTCTGTCCCCAACACACACACACACACACACACACACACACACACACACACACACACACACCGCTCCCCAGCAGCTGGATGCTGAACTAGGTTGTCCTTCTGTTCTGATGGACAGAACGTCTGGGGTCGTGGTCTGAGCTGAAGCCCCGGCAATTGTAGATTCACCAGGGTTAGGGGATCTGCTATTCTGCCCTCCTGGTTATTTTGTCTTTAATCCCCCTTTCCCCTAGAAACAATGATCTCTGCCTCTGTCAAAACTCCTTGCCAATAATTCTGTTGACTGCAGTAACGTATACTGATCATGGCGATAAACAGAAATAAAGGCTCCTCTCAGATCCCAGAGCAGAGGGAAGCTGAGTGTGTAACTCTCACCCAGAGAGACCCAGCCAGCTCGGAAGTCATTTTCAGGGCGGCCAAAAGCCCACAGTGGTTTCTTACTTTTCTTTACCATTTCTAACTCCATGTCAGTAAGGCTTGCTTCTTCACGCACCTCTCTGAGAAACACCACTCTGGAAGCTTCTCTGGATTTGCCCTGCTATTGTTGGAGGAGACATTTATTTTCATTTTTTTTTCTCCTCTGTGGGTCCCTTCCTCCTCCCCCAAATGTTTTAGCGTCTGTTAATCCCAGTTGGAAATCTTAGCAGATAAAGTCGTGTTCTGTGTAGATTGCTTCCAGAACAAATACAGGGTGGTAGATAATTTAGTATTTGGTTTCAGGAGGGCTTAGGGTCTGGACTGCAGAGGACTGTACCTCTTCCTCATAAAACATCCAGGCAAAGCAAAAGCGAGGTAATTCCCAGGCTCCGATGGAATGCATGTAGATCAGGCTCGTTCCCAGAGCCGCTGCCTGCGTTGAGGTGATATTAGAAGCTACCATGACAGCAAAGTAGTTTTATGTATAGCGGCTTAGCGGACACTTTGAGAACTAGTTTAGTGGAGCTATCGGGTTGAAAAATACCAAGTCACAAAGTTTTAATGAAAGTAACTGTGGATCAGCGTATGATAAGGACCATCCAGGGAGACTTAAAAGATCTGAGGGTGGAAATTAGAATGGATCTTCAGGATTTATTTGGCAAAGCCTGTCTAGGTTGACCTTTTTTCCCCATTTTATATTAAGGCTACTGAATGTGTTTTGTTTGGTGGGGGCTTTGGGAGGAGGTAGCTACTGGTGCCTTTGCAGCCAGACCGCCACTGCAGTTTAGCTTCCTTCAGTGACTGATAAGTTCCCCCGCATCAAATAGCAGCTAGAAAGGCCAACAGAGATTTTCTTGCTTTGTTTCTCTCTGCACTTCATTTACATCTTAAGCTATATTGGTGATTCAGATTTGAATTAAAAAAAAAAACCCACAGCTTAGGCAGCGATTAAATCTCAATACTTGGATTTGCTATGAAATTTGCTGCATTTTTACTAGATGCATTTGGAAATACTGGTGAAAACTGACACCTTGAGTAACTTTATCATTTAAAATGGAGCTTTGGGGGTGGGGTGCGGGGAGCGAAGATGAAACAGGGTGTTAGTTGCCGGGCCTTTGACTCAAGTGGTGTCAGGGGTTAGAATTAGACAAAAGCCAAGCTCAGAGTGACTTGGGCAAGAAAGGATACAGATCCATCAACCTGCCTTCCTCTAAGCCTGCTCTCCTCCAAAATGTCAATCGAAGCAGTGATCCCATAACCTGGAGAAAAATAAAGAAGCCAAAGGGAACACACGATGCAATAAGAAGCTTTTTTTTATATTCTGAGATTTTTTTTAATCATAAAGCAATATTTTTAACTCTAAGGTTAACCTGCTAATCCTTAAGCTGGTGACATGGTAGTGTCAAATGTGATGGGATTCTGTGATTCTCATTATTGTTATGTATTGTTCTTTCCATGCTTTTTCATATTAATATTTATAAATGCCCTTTTTATAGAACCGAGAGGACCAAAACCCATTATTAAATTTTTAAAATGGACAACCTGCGCATCCAATATAGTTGATTACAATTGGGAACAAAAAGGATTTCTATAGTAATCCACTTCTTGTTTCTCCTGCTTGTTGATTTGCAGAGACAGCGGCGTTCCTGATGTTATTTCTTTTAAAACTGCTGTTTGCACAAGTAACATCTAAATGACAGGGAATAACAGAATATTGATTGTGCTCTGTGAGAGGAGGCGAAACCCACCACGAGCTGGTGGGGGGGGCATGATGGAGCCGTGGAGCACAGCTACGACACTAAGGGGCTACCAAGAGGAACACCGGAGCAGACCGGAGCGAGCAAACTCAGTAAAATATTTATATTCAGTTGATTTCAAGTGCCTTGCTGGGCTTGAAGGATGACCTTGGAAGAGTTCAGTGGGCATCTGTGTGAAGCACAAGAGGCTCCACAAGAAAGAGGGCAGAGCCATTGTGTCATGTCTAGTAAGAGAGGCGAGTCCAAGTCACAAGCTGTCTACCTGGAGCCATCCTCAGTATCACAGGGTGTGACCAAATATCCTTCAAAGACAAAAAGGAAAAACTACTGTCCTCAGCTGTAGTCAGCCAACGACAGTCCTTAGTCCAAGAGAAGTCCAAGTCACGGAAGGAAGGTCTCTCAGCATTGCCTAGCCTCAGTATTTCCACAGTCTCCAAAAGGGCAGAGCCAGAGGGTGACTGGAACCTTGGGGTAATTTGGTTTTGCAGGACAGTGGCAATGAAGAACAAAAGTGATGTCTCTGCTCACAAACCCAAAGGCCTACACAGGTAGTGGCACACACCTTTAACCGCAGAACTCAAGAGACAGTGACACACAGATCTCTGTGAGTTCAAGACCAGCCTGGTCTACCTAGTGACTTCTAAGACAACCTAGGGTTACATAGAAAGACACCATCTCAAATAACCTAACAAACAAACAAACAAACAAAAAACCTCCTAGATACAAGAAAACAAAACAGACAAAAGAACAAAAAAAATGCCCCAAACCTGACACATTAGGACACATGATTAGAAACATCACAACTTGCCCCTTTGGAGCAGGTGAGGCTGTTGGCTCTTTGGGGTGGGGGTGAGGTGTTGAAAATGGCTTATAAATATCATTTTTCCCAATTCTGGGTCCTGTTTGAGCCGTGTGGTCTTGGGAAAATTTTACTTAATCAAATATCCTTAGCTACGATGTGAGGAGACTGGCTTGTCCCACTCGTTTGTTAAGGATTACATGGATTATCTCATACAGGGCCTGGTACATAGAAAGTGCATAGGAAGTCATGGTCCTAACTAGCCCGACACCTACAACCTTGGAGACTTGGGGGACTCCTTTTAAATCTGTAGATGACTTTATATGTCTTTTCTCCTTTTGGTTTAAGTTTTAAAACCTGTATGTGCAGGTTTCACACACGGCCAGTGCTGGGTGTGTGAGGATCCAGGTTACCTGAAGAGTTCCCAGAGATGTTCGTCTTCTGACATAAACAACTTGGGCATTTAGTTTTAAATGCGTCTGAGGTATTTTCCAACACCAAGGAAAGAGGAGTCGGAATTGATGCCTAGTGGTTCTGACAGCTACCCTATTAAAGTGCAGAGCTGCCGACCACAGAGGTGGCGCCCTGCCTCCCTGCCGAGGAGTATTGTGTGTTCAGAGCAGCACTGGTGTAACTCAATTCCAATGAAACCCAAGTTTGGTTGGGCAGGGAGAAAGCTATTCATTGTGACCAGTCTTTATAGAAACTGGCCTTGCCTTCTGAGGAAACGTGGCTTATATTTCAGACATGTGTTGTTGCTGCATTTTGCAAGGCAGTGTTAGCTGAGAAACTGTGCTAAGCTATACTAAAGATGCAACTGATTGGCCACACTCCTGTCAGACTGCTTAGTGTGAAGCCCCTGATGCCCTCCTGTCTTTATGCCGATTTGTTAGAGCATCTCCTTGAGGGGGGTCGTCAAGAGCAGAAGTGCCAGGTGTGCAGTAGCACTTCCTCTCCACAGAAGACCTCAGGCCTCTTTCTAGAATCTTGTAGGCAATTTGTGATCTGAGCAGGCCTTGTGGGGCTTTCTCTACCACTCTTCCCTGCTCCCACATTGTTCCCCTCTTACTGACTGATCAAAACTTGTCTGTGCCTGGATGGTTTCTGGGAAGAGCCTTCCTAAAGTCACAGGACACCCAGTCTAGTACAAAGCCTCATTAAAATGGAATGTATAGCCGGGCGTGGTGGCGCACACCTGTAATCCCAGCACTCGGGAGGCAGAGGCAGGCGGATTTCTGAGTTCAAGGCCAGCCTGGTCTACAAAGTGAGTTCCAGGACAGCCASRGCTACACAGAGAAACCCTGTCWMAAAAAAAAAAAAAATGGAATGTATATGGTTCTGTGGTAGAGCATTTTCCTAACACTCTTGAGGCTCTGGGTTCGATGACTGCACCAAGAACTGTTGGTTCTTGTGGGGTTCAGGAGTTACCCCACAAACTACATGAAAATGGATTCAGTCAGACAGGGTGGGTTTATACACCTAAGGACTGACCCATCAGGGCAACAGCTCAGAATAGAGAGCTAAAAGCTGTGTGTGCTGGACATTTCTCAGGACCAGCTTCTAAAGGCTAAAACCACAAAACCCACAATGAGCTCATGAACAGGTGCTGACAGTGGTGCCCAGTGGTCAGCCTTGACTCAACAAGCCATTTTAGACATAACAGTTCACATTGACTTTTATTTTGAAGTGTCCTAAGTGAGGCTTATAGTTGTGGAATTTCTTAAGATTAACAAGTCTCATAACATTCAGAACATAGCAGGGTATGTGGTCAGCATGACCCTGCTCTGAGTCAAGTTATTTTTCTGTGTTGATGACTGGCAGGCATATTACAGCAACAGTATGAAATAGCTGGCGGGCGTGGGACAAAATGGCTACAGCTATGCTGGCGGTGGTGGTAGAGGGGGAGGGGCTCAACAAAACAAAAGAAAGAATCAAACAAACGGATGAGTGCCCGCAAGTTTATGGTTGGCAATAGCCTGGTGTTACCATGATTTACTGTCCCAAAGATTAAATTTCCCTCTATTCCAGGCACCTTCGATGCCGTTTCTTTTTTGTTTTGTTTCTGTTTCTGTTTTTGTTTTATTTTGAGACAGGTCTGTCTCACTATGTAGACTGGCTGGCCTCCAACTCATAAAGATCAGCTTGCCTCTGCCTCCTGAGTACTGGGATAAAAGGTATGAGCCCCACTCACAGCCGAATGCCTTTTCTTGTCTTGATTCAGACTTTGTGTAGTTCTAACTGTTGCTGCACCCCACCATGCCCAGCTGCAGCCTGGCACCCCCTTTCTCCCAGCTCTGCTTTCTTTCTCTTGCACTCTACCCTGGGGCTTCTTTCCCTCGGTTGCCAGTGTGAACCAGCACAGCCACCTGGCTCACATGCAAACCATGCCTAGGAAGTATGAGGAAGTCCGTGTCCCACCGAGAGAGACAGTGGGCGGAGATAGAGGAGCCAGTGTAGGGAGGACCTTTGGGCATGTCTTTTTACCTGGAATGTCAGAAAGCCACCCTGGACAAAGAGTAACGGGAGAGGGCGAAGCCCACTTGCCTGCTGTACTAACCGTTCTCTTATGTGTTCTTACACCGATTTTTGTTCCGTCTCTTGTGTGTCTCCCTGGGTCCATCCCAGCCTTCCTTAGCTCAGGCTCTTTTTGGAAGAACTAGAGGTAGGAAATCCTTCTTGATGCAGAAATTCTTTTTGTCTATGATTTCATTTGGTTCTTAGACATAGCTCTGCTATGTGGCCCAAGCTGACCTTGAACTCAAACTGCTGCTTCCAGCTTCTGAGTGCTGAGATGGCAGTACAGGAATTCTTAAGGTGCCTCTTAGACTCAGGACTGTCTCTATGGTAAAATGTACATGCATAGGACACATGCCAGGGAGGTAGACCACCTCTAGGTCCCCTTGTTGACCAAGGCACAACCCTCTACGGCTTTTGTCCTGTTGGACTGCCACGGCTTGCTTTTGTGTCTCCTATATTACGCAGAATCTATACCTTATGTGTCCCTGTGCCTACTATAGTGTCTGCACTAGGTAGAAGCATGTTTGCACCATGGTGAAGCTGCGTGTAGTCTCACAACCGTAATCCAGCACTTAGGGGATGGAGGCGCACAAGTCTGAGGCCGGCATGGACCATGAAGTAAGAGAGTTGCTCAAAACCAAAGGCATAAATTCAGTAGATGAATGAATAAAGAAACAGGTGGGACAGACATGAATGATTCACAGCCTTTGGGTAGAATTTGGTTCTGCGCAGGGTTTCTCCAGAATTCCTATGGAGAAGGTAAAGGGAAGTCTAACTTGACCGCCAGGACCTTTGTCTAAGGGTTTTAACCCCACTCGGGGTATAGCAGCCAGGTGTAGAGTCCTTTCAACCTTGATGAAAGAGGAAAGCCATCCTGTGGTGAGCTAGGAGCAAGAAAGAGATGGATCTTCAAGCAGGTCYACAAGCTCCGCTCATGTCAGAAATATTATGCATGATAACTTTTTATGTGACGCAATGCAAGGAAAGCCTGTGTGTGTGTGTGTGTGTGTGTGTGTGTGTGTGTGTGTGTGTGTGTGTGTTAGAGGGGTGGGGGCAACAAGATCTCCATGATAGAGCTGAGACACCAGTCCCACAGCTCAAGATACAATTCTCTCACAGACTTCATGGGGTTGTTTGGTTAGTTTTGGAGACAGGAGCTCAAGTAGCTAGGCTGGCCTTGAACTTGAAATACAGCTAAAGATGACCCTAAACTCCTCTTGTCTGTACCTCTGAAGTGYTAGGATGACAGGTGTGTTTCGTGGTATGTAGCAAATTATCTTTTTTTATAATTAAAATGATTTTATTAAATGCTCACTCCAAAATGAGTTGAATAGACATGAAATTTAATACAAATGTCAGGCTTTTTAGCTTTAAATCAAATACTGTGGTAACAGAAATGATATCATATGACATAAAATGGCTTAAACATTTCTCTTATAAAAGTGAGTCTTAAATGGAACCAAAATATAGCCCAACTACTTAAGACTGGATACCAATATGCCTCAAACTATTCCATAAAATAGAAAAAGAAGGAACACTACCTAATTCATTCTATGAAGCCACAATTATTCTGATACCTAAACCAGAATTAAAAAAATAAAAACTTTAAATATAAACAGAGAGTTTAAAAATGGGGGAAGATATCCCCCACATTGTAGGAGTTCGATTAACATAGGATGAAAACGGTTTAGAATAAATAACTTTTTAGGCTTAAATAGGGTCATTTCAGTTTATTCGGTGCACTAAACATTGCATTCACCTGTATGAAAAGGTCTAACCTTTGACACACTTTTGACGACAGACTGGTGACATGAGAAGGTCTGTGGTATATGTTAGTCCTAGGCTCTGGCTAAATAGCTAGATAATGTGTGTACATCTTTGTTAGAGCAAAGATTTCCTAACCTGCATGTTCCCTTTGCTATCTCATAAAACGTGAATTGCCTTTCATTTATAGTAGTTCAGAGTGCAAATGGTCATTCCCCAACTAAAGAAGGAAAGTTTTTGTTGTGAAATAAAATCTGACACTTGAAATTTTAGGCATTCTATTTAAAAACAGAAAGTGTGTGTTGGGGGGGTGGGAGTTTATTATGTGGAGTGTTGAAATTTAGACTACTTAGTTCTAAAGAAGTTTGATGAAACACGCAAAACATTTTCAATAAAACAAAATTAGCTGCAAAACTATCTGCAAAAAATAAATCCCTTGGTCCGAAAACCAGAAAATATGAATGAATGGATATCTCAACTTTGAAAAATTACCATTAATTAATTTATGTTCAAAGAAGTTTTAACCGGCGCGTGATGGCACTAAATGTGCTATATTATACAAAGGAAATTACTCTACTAGCTAGCGGGTAACTAATGAATACCATGGAATGAGCATTTCCCAGAGTCTAAATGAACTCTAGTGCTCTCATAGGTTGCCAAGATCACCCCTGCCCTCTGAAGTATAAAGCCATCCTCTGTGGCTCATTTCTGTGTATGAACTGTGTCTATGGTCCCTGGTTCATGGGAATGGAGGTGGGAATTTCTGTTTTCTTTCATTCACGAGGCTTAGAAGCATGTCTGTATTCATATCCTACTGAAGAGCACTTTTATTCCTAGTTTCAGTGAATTACTTTGCAATCCTTCACATTGGATTATGTGATGAGCCATTAGAGCAGTGCTTCTTAACGTAGTAAGTTATCTTAAGAGTTAGCTATAGTAAGAGACTTGGAAAAACTGCAAGGTTGCACATTAAAAACAATGCATTTATTTATTTATTTATTTATTTTTAATTATTTTTATTTAATTAAATTTTAATTCATTTTAAAAATTAAATGTATTAGCCCAGCAGTGGTAGAGAAGGCCATTAGTCCCGGAACTTCGGAGGCAGAGGCAGGCCGATCTCTGAGTTCAAGGCTGGCTTAGAGAGTGAGTTTCAGGACAGCCAGAGTTCTACAGAGGAACAACCCTGTTTCAAAATGAAAAAGCAAAATTAAACATTACATTTATTAATATAATTTAATTTAAATAATATATAATTTTAATTAAATAAATACGTTTATTATTTTTTTATTTTTTCATTTAAAAAAGACATTTATTAACAATGACAGAATTTAGAAATATCACAGACAGTGAAGAAAGTGAATAAATCGATACCTAAATACCATCGGAAGAGAACTGGTCTCCCAGCAGTGCTGACTCAGCTGTGAGCACAGGTGAAACCACCACTTCTGCTCAAATTCCTGGCCCAAGAGGGACCCACCCTGAGCCATCAGGACACAGGAACCAAGGAACAGCCTGGGACAGGATCCTTCAGGTCTCCATCTGCACCTGGAGCTGACCCTGTGCCACAGTGCTCCACACCCAAATTCCTCCTGGAGAGAACTGGTCTCCCAGGAGTACTGACACACAAGCTTGCAGGAGGGACAAGACAGCGTCAGAGACTGCAAGACCAGCTAACACTACAGATAACCAGATGTCCAGAGGCAAGGGCAAGAATGTAAGCAACAGAAACCAAGGCTACTTGGCATCTTCAGAACCCAGTTCTCCCACCACATAGAGCCCCAGGTATCCCAACACACCAGAAAAACAAGACTCTGATTTAAAATCACATTTCATGACGATGATAGAGGACTTTAAGAAGGACATAAATAGGTCCCTTAAAGAAATACAGTAGAACACAGGTAAACAGGTAGAAACCCTTAAAGAGGAAACACAAAAATCCCGTCAAGAATTACAGGAAAACACAACCAAACAGGTGAAGGAACTGAACAAAACCATCCAGGATCTAAAAATGGAGATAGAAACAATATAAAGAAATCATAAAGTGAGACAACCCTGGAGCTAGAAAACCTAGGAAAGAGATCAGGACTTGTAGATGTAAGCATCACCAACAGAATACAAGAGATAGAAGAATCTCAGGTGAAGAAGATACCATAGAAAACATTGACACAACAGTCAAAGAAAATGCAAAATACAAAAAGTTCCTAACCCAAAACATCCAGGAAATCCAGGACACAATGAGAATACCAAACCTAAGAATAATAGGTATAGAAGAGAGTGAAGGCCCCCAACTTAAAGGGCCAGTAAATATCTTCAACAAAATTATAGAAGAAAACTTCCCTAACCTAAAGAATGAGATGCCCATAAACATATAAGAAGCCTACAGAACTTCAAATAGACTGGACCAAAGAAGAAATTCCACCTATCACATAATAGTCAAAACACCAAATGCACAAAACAAAGAAAGAATATTAAAAGCAGTAAGGGGAAAAGGTCAAGTAACATATAAAGGTAGACCTATCAGAATTATACCAGACTTCTCACCAGAGACTATGAAAGCTAGAAGATTGTGGGCAGACCTCATACAGACCCTAAGAGAACACAAATGTCAGTCAAGACTACTATACCCAGCAAAACTCTCAATTACCATAGATGGAGAGAGCAAGATATTCCATGACAAAACCAAATTTACACAATATCTTTCCACAAATCCTGCTCTACATAGGATAATAGATAGAAAATGCCAACACAAGGAGAGAAACTACACCCTGGAAAAAGCAAGAAAGTAATCTTTTTTCAACAAACCCAAAAGAAGATACCCACACAAACATAAAAATAACATTAAAAATAACAGAAAACAACAACCACTTTTCCATAACATCTCTTAGCATCAATGGACTCAATTCTCCATTAAAAAGACATAGAATAACAGACTGGATACATAAACAGGAACCAACGTTTTGCTGCATACAGGAAGCGCACCTCGGTGTCAAAGAAAGACACTACCTCAGAGTAAAGGAATGGAAAACAATTTTCCAAGCAAATGGTCCCAAAAAACAAGCTGGAGTAGCCATTCTGATATCGAATAAAATCAACTTTCAACCAAAAGTTATTGTATAGGATAAGGAAGGACACTTCATACTCATCAAAGGAAAAAAATCTACCAAGAAGAGCTCTTAATTCTGAACATCTATGCTCCAAATGCAAGGGCACCTACATTCATAAAAGAAACTACTAAAGCTCAAAGCACACACTGCACCTCACACAATAATAGTGGGAGACTTCAACACCCCACTCTCCTCAATGGACAGATCATGGAAACACAAACTAAACAGAGACACATTGAAACAAGCTATGGACCAAATGGATTTAACATATATCTATAGAACATTTCATCCTAAAACAAAAGAATATACCTTCTTCTCAGCACCTCATGGTACCTTCTCCAAAACTGACCAGGTCTCAACAGATACAAGAAGATTGAAATAATCCCATGCATCCTATCGGATCGCCACAGACTAAGGTTGGTCTTCAATAGCAACGAAAACAACAGAAAGCCCATGTATACATGAAAGATGAACAATGCCCTTCTCAATGTTTACTTGGTCAAGGAAAAAATAAAGAAATTAAAGACTTTTTAGAATTTAATGAAAATGAAAGCACAACATATCCAAACTTATGGGACACAATGAAAGCGGTCCTAAGAGGAAAACTCAGTTCTGAGTGCCTCCAAAATGAAATTGGAGAGAGCATACACTAGCAGATTGACAGCACACCTGAAAGCTAGAACAAAAAGAAGCAAATACACCGAAGAGGAGTAGACAGCAGGAGATAATCAAACTCAGGGCTAAAATCAAACAAGTTGAAACAAAAGGAATAGGTTGGAGAGATGGCTCAGTAGGTAAGAGCACCAATTCTTCTTCTGAAGGTCCTGAGTTCAAATCCCAGCAACCACATGGTGGCTCACAGCCATCCGTAAGGAGATCTGATGCCCTCTTCTGGTGTCTGAAGACAGCTACAGTGTACTTACATATAATAAATATATTTTTTTTTTTAAAAAAGAAACAAACAAAAAGAACTATACAAAGAATCAACAAAACTAGGAACTGGTTCTTTGAGGAAAATCAACAAGATAGATAAACCCTTAGCCATACTAACCAGAGCACAGAGACAGTATCCAAATTAACAAAATCAAAAATTAAAAGGGAGACATAGCAACAGAAACTGAGGAAATTAAAAAATCATCAGATCCTACTACAAAAGCCTATACTCAACAAAACTGGAAAATCTGGATGAAATGGACAATTTTCTAGACAAATACCAAATACCAAAGCTAAATCAGGATCAGATAAACCGTCTAAACAGTCCCATAACCCTTATAGAAATAGAAGCATTCGTTAAAAGTCACCCAACCAAAAAAAGCCCAGGACTAATAGTGTTAGTGCAGAATTCTATTAGACCTTCAAAGAAGAACTAATACAAATACTCTTCAAACTATTCCACAAAATAGAAACAGAAGGAACACTACCCAATTCACTCTATGAATCCACAGTTATGCTGAGTATTCTCCCTTGGAGATGGAACGACTTCTGTCTACTTAGGAACTTTTCATAACATCCTTTCATAAAGGACTTCATAAGAGATGTTTTTCTACTTCTATCATGTTTAATGTTCCAAATCGATTTTAAGAACCGAATAAATAAACAAATAAATAAATAGAAAGAAAGAAAGAAAGAAAGAAAGAAAGAAAGAAAGAAAAGAAATAAATCTCTCAATGTTTTTAACTTCCTAGAATGTTACTCTGAGATTTAGGAACAAAAATTAGTATTTCCCAGGTATTCTTAGAGTTTTCAAAGTTATGATATTTATTTATTGAATTTTTAAGACAAAGTCTCAAACTCACCATAATCCTCCTGCCTCAGGCTCCCAAGTGCTGGGATTATAGGCGTGTATCAACACATATGGCTTCTAATTTAAAATTTGGCTTCTCTGCTTAATCTCGCAGAGATTTGAAGTGCCAGGGTGGGGAGATACCCAGAGGTAGCTCATCCACTCAGAGGAGAAGGGGAGGGGTGATGGGGGAAGGATTGTGGGAGGGGGTGACTGGGAGGGAGGAACAGTGAACCAGATGTAAAGTGAACAAGTAAAAACTAAAATTATATTTTAAAAATTTGGCTTCTCCCTTACTTAAATGAGAAATTGAGCATTCGGCAACATCTCTGTCACAAAAGCTGTAATGGCAGAGAACCGAAGTAAGTCCCGTGCACTTGATGCACGCAGGGGCAGTGAGCTACCATGGTTCATCGGAATTATTTCCCAGCACTGAGGTGGAACTGAGCATGTCGTTTGCCACAGAGCAGCATCCCAGCCCCATCGGGATGATTTTGGTTGCAACTAATAAAAATTCTAAATCAAACCAAAGTGAACAAGCCGGAGATATTTTATCTCTTACAGCAAGGTAAAAGCTACAAGGAGTCCCAGGATGGGTGGGTTCAATGACATCAATACGTCATCTGGCGGCGTGGCTCAGTTGATAGGACAATTTGCCCAGCATGCATGAAGCCCTGGGTTCAAACCCCAGCATCACATACTCCTGATGTAGTGATCTACTGGAATTCAAATGTTTGGAAAATGGACAGGAGAAAAAAAAACAAAAGAAAACAAAATTGCTGCTACAGTTATTGGATAGTCTCATGCTAAACCCAAACTCCAACGGAAAAACCCCTTGACCACAGGCATATTTCTTTTTCTTTTTCTTTTT
>BDUI01000983.1:139984-154973 GCA_002335545.1 Apodemus speciosus
ATTACAGGCGTGCGCCACCACCGCCCGGCCACAGTCATATTTCTTATTCACAGATTATAACTTGGGTTTTTCTCACTTGGAACTCTTGCCTTCTGCCCCAGTTTCTCTAAAGGGAGTTGCAGAGTTAAATAGAAAGTGAAAAACAAACAAACAAAAGCCAACCAAGCAGACAAACAAAACCAACACCACCACCACCACAAAACAACAAAAACAGCTGGACGTAGTGACTCATGCCTATAATCACAGAATTTAGGAGACAAAGACAGAGGATTCCTGGAGAATTGAGGACATTGTGCATTATATGGTGACAACTGCCTCAAAAAACAAAAACAAAATGTAAAGTAGAAAATTATATATTTCATATATATACATATATATACATATATATATGTATATATATATAATAAATCTAGAAGAAAATCTTTAGGAATTGGAGGCTAGGCTAGGAGATCTTAAACTTGACACCACAAACATGATCTCCAAAAGGAAAACTTAAGGTATTAGATTTAGGCTATTCTTCCAGAGGATCCCAGTCCAATTTCCAGCAACCACATGGCAGCTCACAACTCTAGTTCTGGAGGATCTGACACTCTCACACAGACATACATGCAGGTAGAACACCTAAACACATAAAATAAACAAATTATTGTTATTGCTATTATTATTATTACTGCTGCTGCTATTCAAAGATTCTGTTAAAAACTATGGAGCCAGGAGGTAGTGGCACACGCCTTTAGTCCTAGCACTTTGGAGGGAGAGGCAGGCAGATCTCTGATTTTGAGGCCAGTCTGTAAAGTAAGTTCCAGGACAGCCAGGGCTACACAGAGAAACTTTGTCTTGAAAAAACAAACAAAGAACATAGAAATCCAAGCTACAGAGCAGGGGGAAATATTGAAAATAACATTGTATCCACCACCACCCCTAAAAAATACAACCAACCAACCATGTGAACAAACAAAACCATACTATTTAGGATATATAGAGAACTATCAAAATTCCACAGTTTATAAAACAAAACAGTCAAACAGTTCAATAGAAAATGGACAAGAGACATAAGGATTCCATCAGAGAGACTATCCAAATGGCAAACAGGGATATGGAAAGATGTTCTGTGGCTGGCTACTAGGGAAAAGCCAATAAAGCCACAATAAGATAGTCATACACATCTATTAGAATGGCTAGAGACAAACATGACAAGCCGCCTGTCATGACAAGAACCTGAGCTCAAGCCTTTGCGTTAAAGTCCAATGAAAGCTACAGAAGAGTTAAAGAAGAATCTTTAAATTAGAAGCCCGGCCCAGCCTTGGGTTCCATGTCTTGAAACCATAAAGATCTGACAATATCGCTTTCTACAGCGGTTATTACTCTGGGGCAGTTTCACTATTATTCCACGCTGGTTTTGAACTCTCTGCACAGCTGAAGATGATCTTGAATCCCCGATCCTTCTGCCTCTACCTCCCAAGTGCTGTGATTACAGGTGTGTGCCACCAAATCCAGCTTATGCAGTGCTGGGGACCAAACCCAGGCACGAGTGTATGCAAGGCAAGGGCTCTGACAACTAAGCTCTGTTCTCAGCACATGCAACAAGCTTGATGAGTCTGATGCTTAGTGGGAGAAAATACGACAACCCACCTCCTGCTTAGTCTGTCTGAACTCTACTCTTAAGGAGACTACAGGTACCCAGAGCGGGCCAAGGCTGTCACAGGCAGGGAGAAGTGTCCGTAGGAGAGAAGTGGATTGGCTTGAAAGAGCACGGTGAGGGATTGTGTGCTGATGGAATGCTCTGTTCTTGACTCTAGGGGTGTCGGTGGCCTTGTGCCAGTGTTCTGACATTGTTTATATTTCTGCAAGATCCTGCTATGGAGAGAAACTGCATAACAGATCTATGAGGTCTCAACTGGAGAGTCAGGGTGCTTGGAATAGAACCCAGAGCCACATTCCCATGTTTTCTTTTTTAATTTAAAAAAACAACCCTTTTGGCGGTTTCCTTCTGAGTTGTTCAAGCTCACGTTGAACTTGATGGAGACGCAGCCTGGGCAATGCTCGCACTTATAACTCAGCCGCAGCAGCGTCCCCAGTAGCTGGACCGGTGGGCCTCTGCCATTGTTCCTGCTCATTTCCACTGTTGCATGTGAAACTACACTTACCACAAACGAAAAAGCTCAATTTAAAAAAAGTGGAATGAGATCATATCCATGACAGGTGCGTCGTAAGCCTTTAATAGATGTTAGCTACTATTGCTTATACTTTTTTTGCAGTCGCTTAGCATAACCCTTGCTTTGTCCCTAGGACCCTTTCGAAAATGGCACCAGGCATTGTAGTACAGAGGAAATCAGGCTCCCTGGGAGCCACATTCAAGCTCCAAGCAGACAGCAAGCTCATGAGTCAGCTCTGTGATTTAAACCAAGACAAAGAAGTCTTTTTTGGACCTCATTTTCTTCATCAGTAACAATGAGGTTCTTAACTCCCTAGTGTCCCGTCACTCTGCTTTTTTGGGGTTGTTTGTTTGCTTGTTTAAGAACGACCTAAATGATGGGCAGGGAGAAGGGAGCATTGAAAACTAAGTGCTAAGGAAAGGCTAGCACATTCAACATGCATTTATTAAATACCGCTTACTCATCGACCGCTATTACTAATAAATATGACCATTTACTCCACTGAAACTCATGCTGGAATTTGGCATGCAAATTTCCCCAGTGTTGCTCATTTGCATTGGAAAAAGGCAAAGAGGTGGGAGGCCTTTTGAAACCTTTTGAAAATTGAACTCAGGGGGATGAATTCTTATCACTGGGCCCAAGGTATAATTGATTTTCTGCACAATGGCTCGCAGGTGTTACATTTAGCACCCCGAGTAGGTGGAGGACGGAAATGTACCCCAAGGTGCAGCTATTACTTCAAATATCTACCAAGTCAGCCCTTCCCGGAGGAAGGCCTTGCATCCCTGGAGGATGCAGGGGCGGAGCTTCACCCAGATGTGGGAGTGTGCTGACAGCTACAGTCTCCAGCTCTTTGGCATTCGGATTTTGAGTGGCCAGGAGCCAAAAGTGCCTCTTTTCCAACCTGCTTCCCAAGGTGAGGGGGGAATACAGGGCGGACCCACCAAGAAATGCATATTAACATTGTAACAACCCTCTCAGAATCCACTGTTGCTATGTCAACAAAGCAGCTGGGGAAATTGGAAAATGAGATCGGCTTTGACAACATGACCCATGTTTCCTCCTCGCAGAACAATCAACTGTGAGCCCGACCGGTCTTTTCTTACCTTCATTTTCTTTTGCTTGTTTATTTGAAAATGGAGAACACACCCGATGGCGCTCCACATTTGGGAGTTAGTTAGGGAACTTCTGTGTCACGGAAGAAGAAACAAACCAAGGATCCCGCCACCCCAGCCCCTCTTTACTTGCATAAGTGGATTCCTTGGTCCCACTCTGGGTCTGCCGGAACCAGTGCCTGCCTCGCCTGCCGCCTGCCTCGCCTGCCGCGCCTGCCAAGCCTGCCTCACCTGAGACTTTAAAAGTCGCGCTGACTTCATCTCAGCAACAATTCGCCCTTTGTCTAAGGCAAAAGTGTGTATGTTCATGGGGCCAACCTCAAGTTTGTGGGACCCAGTAAAACACAAAAGAGGCGGGGCCACTAAGTCAAGAGCCGCGGAGCCTTGAGTTGGGGGCAGCCTCTCTAAGCAAGCACAAGCAGTCCAGCATCTAAGTCAGATGCTGGGTTTACAGAGAAGGCAAGGCCCACTCACTCAGCAGCAGTACCGGGTTAAATGGTGACCATTTCATGTGGGACCAAAGTACAGAGGAAGAAGAGCTGTTTGAATGATGAGTCTAGCCTGTGAATCGGTGCATCAGACATCGCAAGATGGAAGCACTCGGCAGCTCTGTTCTGCCCCTGCTCTCCTCAACCTTCTGTTACCCAAAGGATAGAAGAGGCCAGCCATGTCCGGAGGCTGCCCATCCTTCCACAGCTGCAGCCCCCAGATCTGCACGGCCATGCTCTTGGTCAGTCCAGGGTAAAGAACCTGGGCAGAGCCTCCCTTCCTGGTAAGGTGAGGCATGCAATGGCTAGATCTGCTATACATGGGTCCTACAGAATTTCAGAACAGTGGTCAGGAGTCAGGAATAACTCAGCCTGTGACCCCAACACTTGGGAACCTAGATCAAGAGGATCACAAGATTGAGGCTAGCCTGGACTACATGTTGAATTAAATAAATCTAGGCTATATATTGAAGCCCCTACCCCCACTGCAGAAGGATGAAAACACACACACACACACACACACACACACACACACACACACACACACACTGGGGGAGGGGAGCAGGAGGAAGAACAGGAAGAGGAGGAACAGGAAGAGGAGGAGGAGGGAAAGCAGCCAGGAAAATTACTAGGACTAGGCAAAGGTGAAACTGCTGGGCATGGTAGCTTATACCTGTCATCCTAGTACTTCGGAGGATGATTCATGGGGGTTGTGGTGAAGGTGAGGCCACCTGGGTTACAAAGCAAGCTTTAGCCTAGCTGGGCTATGGTATGAGACCATATCCAAAACCAAAACCAGACAAAGTAGACAAGAAAAGACTGGCAGAAAATCCCATGGTGCCTGTCTGCTGTAGGGACAGGAACAATAGAATCCCAACACTTGGCAGACTGACACAGGAGGACACCCCCCTCCCTGTGCGCGTGCCCCAAGTTTGAGGAACTGGTCTACGAAAGTTCCAGACCAACCAGAACTACGTGGCAAGGCCACACAGTGAAGAGGGGTGCCTTGGTGAGATGTAATGCTTTTAAGTAAGTAGATTTATTCTAGACACACAAGAGAAACGTCCTAGAGTGGAAGGTATAGCCCTCTTTAGAGTGCTTGCCTGGTGTGCACAAAACCCTGGCTTCCATCCCAGCACGGGGTTACCCAGGTGGGACGGTGCATCTCTGTATTCCTAGCACTTGGGCAGCTGAGGCAGGAGGATCGGAAGTTTAACTTCATCTTCAGCTATATAGTGAGTTCAAGGCCAGCCTGGGCTACATGAGACCCTGTTTCATAAGGAGAGGCAGAGAGAGAGAGAGAGGCAGAGAGAGAGAGAGAGAGAGAGAGAGAGAGAGAGAGAGAGAGATCAGTAGATAAAGGAACTTGCTATGTAAGCCTGGTGGCCCGAGTCTCTAGAACTCAAGTAAATATGGACGGGGAGGGCAGGCCCTACAGAGCTGTCCTCTGGCCGCACACTTGTTATGCACTCATACCTGCACCCACACATGAGGACAAGAACAATAAATACCAATAAAACCAAGAGAAAACTGGAATAGTTTAAGCAATCCCAAAGCAAAGCCATTTATAAAACAGAGTCGAATTTAATGGAATAGCTGCTTAGTTCCTGTGCGTGTTCGTGCAGGCGCTCTGCTCAAGTGAGACAGACGGAGAGCCGGCTCACTTTACACAGAGGTGTAAGGGCAGCACTGAGGAAGAGGATGGCCTGTAGCCTATAGAAAAGCAGAGAGCAGGGCTCCATCTGCCTCAAGCCTCCAAACAGCAGTGGCGGAGTTTTGCATCTTGGTGTACCCTGGGTGGCTTTTCACCTTGAGGAATGCCTGAGTGATTGTTTTGATGTGAGTTCATGTATAGAGGAACGGTTTCTTCGTGTGACCCTGGGCACGGGGTACCAGCAAGCAGCAATGACAAGACCAATACAGCTCAGTCTGGCTGTCGAGCACCTGCCTGTGGCCGTTCTGGACAGAAGCATGCTGTACATATCAGAGATGCTCTGGGCTTTGATGACGTCATGTGGGAAAAGAAATATAAAAGACGTAGATACTGTTGTTGACTGGGGGTGTAGCTGAGCAGTGTGCATGGGGACCTGTGTTCAGGCCTCAGCATTGCCAAGAACAACAGTTATCATTGTTAGTTTTTGTTATATCAGTACTAGTGATTATTGGTTGGACTTTATTCCATTTTTCTTATTCATGTGTCTGTGTCTATGTGTGAGAATGGCCACACGCATGCAGGTTCCCCTGAGGCCAGCAGAGGGTTAGGATCCTCTGGAGCTGGAGTTCCAGGCACTGTGAACCACCCTACGGTCTGCACTCACAGCTGCTGAGCCACCGTTCCAGCTCCAACTTTTTCCACATTTGTGTCAAATAAAAATTTAACTTTTAGACGAGTGTGGTGTCCCATAAATGTGATCCTAGAACTCTGGAGGCCAAGGCAGGAGCGTCGTGAGTTTGAGGACAGTCTGCACTCCAGGACATGACTCTGCCTCCAAAACCAAAACACGACCAAAGCAAACATTTAATCTTACCTGTTTCATTGCACTTTTCAACGCAGCAGCGAAAACCTGGCATTCCTGTAGCCGTCACCCATGGTTAGCAAGCAGTTCCCTCAGGCACCCTCTCCTGCCTTGCAGGTCTCCAGGCCTCTCCATGAATTCTCTTTCCATGAAGGAAGGAAGGGAAAACTATCTCTTAGAAGCTAGGTCAAGGTTTCAACAGTCAGTTAAGGCGCCTGAGAAGACTCAAAAGCCCCACCTCCCTGTAGCAGTCTTGAAAACGTGGCTGCAGAGCTACTTACCCCTCTGCCCTAACTTAGGCCTTCCCTCGGGCTCCTCGGGTATTCAGAAACCCTGGATTCTAAGTATTCAGAAACCCTGGATCCTAAGGAGGATGCCCACAAGATGTCGAAGACATTGCACCGCGGAGCTGAGCCCTCGGTCTGCGGCTGGCTCTGCTCCTCACCTATCAAGCACAGCTGGGCCAGCTGAGATCCTTGCACAGATGTAGCTGCTGGAATTGTAGTGTGCAGGGATTGCTAGAGCATCTGTAGAGACGGTGCCCACGCTAACTCTCTTACCAGGCATAATACTGTGGCTCTAGGGAAGAGCCTCGTCGCTGGGGGCTAAAGGTTCTCCCAGGGCCACGTGGGTTTTGAGCAGTCCTCCTACCATGGATTTATGTATCGTCCATGTATGTCAGAGCTCATGCCATGACACACATGTGGCCATTACAGGACAACCTAAGGGGTCAGTTTGTTTTGCTTTGTTTTCTCCTTGTACTGTGTGGGTTCCAGAAATTGGACTTAGGTCATTATTCTTCCTGGAGAATGTTCTTACTCATGGGCCATCGTGTTGACCTATGTGGGTTATCCTTATTTTCTTCTTTTCACACACGAGTTCAGTGCTCTCCCAAAGAAATAAAACAGGGCGCATTCGGACTCAGCGGATAATAGGGAACCCCAAGGCTCCTTCGCTGGCTCTTCCTGGTTCGGTTCCGCCTCAGGAATATTTCGGCAGGGTCACCTCCGATGCTCTTTTCTTAAAGCCCTTGTAAGAAGCAACAGTCCCACTTGGCAACACTGTCTACTCTTTCCTTTCTCCTTTTCCAGTCCCTCCGGGTAGCGACTAAGAATGATTTCCTTTGTGGGCAATGAARCAGAACATGGCTGTGGAGGACCTGTTGTCACTTCYGAGGTGCATTACCTTAAATAGCCAGGAGATCTGGAGCCCCACCCCCACCCCCGAACAGGTTAGTGATACCTTCTGCTCCGTGGGAACAGTCTTTGAAAATGACGTCATCTCCAGGACCCAATTAAAATTCACACCTTTTAACCTCCACAACTGGAGATCCATATCATTGCATTTGATTCGAGGAAGATAGCTTGATATTCTAAATTATTTGTCAGCCCGGCACGGCAAATAAACATTTGTGAAATTCATTTCAAAAGATGTTAACACTGGTGAGACCCACATGCCCCCAGAGGGATTATACAAATTTCCATGTCAAATATTTGAGGCAAAGCACTTGTAGAGAAACAGTGTTTTTTTGTGTTTTGATGCCTTTCATTTCCATAAACTAGATTAGTTTCTGAAATTACTTTCACACAGAGAACACTTTCTATTGAATTCTAGTCAGTGAACCCCTCGAGTGTGAGGAGAATGAAACCTGTCGGCCGGCTGTGGGGCTTCCTTGATTTGAATCCGCTCATGTTGTGTAGGGAGGGCAAAGCAAGTTCAGATGTTATCGTTAGAGAGCCCGTGCACCCAGATCTGCTGTCGTAACAGTAACTGTCAAACAACAGATTCATTTGCTGGCCCACGAGGAAGGCCTGGGCTGTCTCTCCCTCCTGTCCTCCTGTCCTCCTGTCTCTCCTCCTGGCTCACAATGACCAGGCCTCCGTTGTGCTGGAGATTTGCTGGCAGGCAGCTGCCTGCTACAATGAGGTTCTCTCACAGTCAAGTTTTATCTGTTTTCTTGCAAGCACTGACTCACATTCGCACACAAAAACTGATCCCAGAACGTATTATCCTGTGAGCCTACTTCTGTCAAGCCCTAAAAGTTAAAATGGATTTAGGGGGTTTGTTTTGTTTTGTTTTGTTTTGTTTTGTTTTGTTTTGCTATTGTTAGTTGGTTTTATTTTGGAGGTGGGGAAGTTTAGGAAGAAAAGGGAGTTTGGAAACCAAGAGAACAAAGCTGACGTGTCTTATAGTAAGGGCTCTGAGGTGCTGGTCTGGCCACTGAGCAGTGATTCCTGTGCAGGTAGGGACAAAGAGCACAATCTGCTCCTTAGATAAGGTCACTTAAGTTCTTATCTTAAAGACTAAGTTTAGAAATTAGTCAACCTAACCTTGACCGACTTTAAAATCACTGACTGTTGAGCTCTAGAAGATGGTATCTGTAAAAACCAGGGTGTGGCCCAAGAAACACCAGAGGCCATGGGCTGCCACTGGCCCCGAGCAAGTAAACCATTCTGTAGTTCAGAGGGCAAGCTTGACCTTGTAGGAGTGGGGGTGGGGTGGAAGTGGATACTGGCGCTAGTAAACCAAGGGCTGGTGTGATAGGAAGAACTTGTTACCACACTCTTGCTGGTCCCAAGCCAAGAAGAGACCAAAGTGAGAAAGCACAAGGAGGCACGTGATCTAGGCCCAGGGAAAGATGACGCTAACTGGGATGAGCAACGGCTGAGAAATGGCTGAATTCTGGGATTTGTTTGCCTAGGAGCCATCTCTTTCTGGATGAGAGTCTAAAGGATGAGTAAAGACATCTTCACATCTGATGTCCGGAGTAGACGGAAATGTTTATGTAGTTGCATAAACTTAGATGAAGGAAGATTCAGCTGGAACCGGGACGTACAGATGCCCACCATCCATCTTGAGGTGTCTGGGATTTCTTTGTGGACAGAGTGTGTTCTAAGTGAAATTTGAAAGTCGCCTACCTGCAGCCGTGTTTAGGGCCTAGAAGCACTTACAGGCCAGCAAAATGCAGATGCAAAGAAAAGCTAGCCAGTCAGCGAATAGACCCTGGAGGACTGGAACACAGAACGAACTCACTAAAGGAGATGAGGCAGTTACAAGGAAATGATAGAACTCGAAGGGACAGAAAGCAAGAGAGAGGGGCTGTCAGATCATGAGCGGGCTTCCTCCAAGAAGCGGAGGAGGTGACAATATCTGATGTCAATGAAGAGGCCAGGTGAGCTGGGTAGTCACAGAGGCCAGAGYAGAAGGCAGGGGCCACCGTTTTGCAAATCTGACCTGGCTTCCATGTCCTTCTCTGCCTCCCTGCCTTCTCTCCCAGGTCCCTGCAGTATGGGTGACCCAAGGTGACCACATGTCCCCTTCCTGTGACTGAGGATGAAGGTGGGTGGAGCAATGCCCTCTGCTGGTGCGGGTTTTCACACTGAGTGGACAGAAGTGTGTGGGTGACCTAGCCACCCCGCCCTTCATTCTCCGGTCTCTCACCGTTATTTCTTCACCTCCCAACCACCTCCCCGTATTTGATACCCCGTGCGGCATTCTTAACCTCAAGTTTTGCTCATCATTTGTTTAGGCCTATGAGAAAATATCCTGGTACCTCACAGCCGTGTGGAAAACAAAGAATGGTAGGCAGTGACAGTCTGTGACGTCACGGCCTCATTCTGATCTCACGGCCTCGTACGTACGTAAGTACGTACGTACATTTCCTCTTCCCTCCCGGCTTGGTATTTGAACTACGAAACAGAAATCATCTCTACTTAGCTGGTTGGGAGAATGAAAATGAGATGGGGTTGCTTTGTAAAGTATCCGGCCTGTGCTGCAGGGTGCCAGGAAAGGTTGTTCCTTTTCCTTTGGGAACTTAGAGGATCCCATCTGGTCCTGATAAGACGACGAGGGCGTGCTTTCAGGGGCAGAGACTGAGTCTTCCTGTAATGATCCCTGGTATGATAACCTATGATAACCTAATGTGTGAAGGGGGAGATGCATGGAGTGTTTTAAGAATTCTAAATGATGACACTCAATGCTCAATGAACGAAGACACAGATACAGACAGGGACCTAAGAAAGCCTCAAAGTGCAGGCTTGATCTTCTTCTGAGTTGCATGAATGGCGTTGGCACTTTGCTCCAGTACTTTCGTTAGAAAACAAAACAAAAGTGCTTTCCCTCAACGGGGCCACACCTCCTAATAGTGCCCCTCGCCCTCCCATGGTGTGACCTCTCATACTTCAGAAGAACCGACAGGCCTGAAAGCTGAGGTGCCCGCGGATGGAAGGGCTCGCCCATGCCAGCGGTAGCACTATCTTTGAGCAGCATTCAAGATTTGTTCTCTTTCTTTGGTTCAGAGAAGAGCCAGGTCTTCTGCGGAGTTTGATGTGGACACAGGAACTTTTCCTGCAGCAAAGCCAACCTCCTCCCCCTGCTGGTCCCCACCAGGGAACCGGTGTAAAGAACCCCTTTCCCGGGTACATTCACTGGCAGAGCCGTGGTCTCAGTGCCACAGAGTGCTAATATCGTTATACTTATTATTTAATCTCAGAGGCAAGACTTGTCCTGCTCACTGATGAGGGCACCAAAGGAATGAAGATTGTTCGGGGGACTTGCCCAGATCAAAGACTGAGCAAGCGACGGAAGATGTTAGGCTCAAAACACGACACATTCAGGTGTAGGGCCTGCCAGGCCTGCCAGCTCCAGACAGATCAGTCCCAGTCCCACTACAAATGGTGTCCTCGCCAAAACCAGCCAGAAGAGCACGCGTGACCGGAAAGCCCCAGGGATGGGACGTGCTCAGGGTGACAAGGTGGTTTTGATTTGTACAGTGTTCATGGAATCAGATGAAAGCATAATGGGACCCAATTACAAACCTCGAGGTCACCCATTCCTTGTTCTCCCCTCCCCCCTTTTCTTCTTTGAGCCTTGGGAATTGAACCTAGTGTACCCCCCATGCAAGGAGGCACTCTAATACTGAACTGTACCCCAGCTTTCTTTCTGCTTTTTATTTTGTGTCAGGGTCTCAGTAAGTTACCCATGCTAGCCTTAAATTTATTCTCTAGTGCAGGTAGGCCTTGAACCTGTGATCTTCCTTCCTTCCCTCCCAGACAGCCAGGGATTCCCTGTGATAACATGCTCAGCTTGTTTGGATACATTTTACTTTCTTTTATGTGTATGGATGTTTTGTCTGTGTGTATGTCTGAATATCACTGACCCATGGTAGCCGTTCTCCTGGGATCACAGACAGTTGGGGGCTGCTCTATGGGTTCTGGGAAAATGAACCCTAGTCCTCCAGAAGAGAAGGCAGCCAGTGCTCTTAACCATTGAGCCATCTCTTCAGGCCTGAAAAACTCCTATTTTTAACACTAGCAATGTAAAAGTAACTTTTCTTCCACTGATATAATTGTCATCTCCAAGGCTGACTGCCTGTATCTACTGCCTTAGGCCTAGTCCTGGAAGCTTCTAGACTCCATACAATCTCACCTAGGCCTAGAGTGTCTTCAGGCTCTGAGACTTGCTGCTGGATAAGCTCACCCCTTCCTAGTTCTTTCTGAACTCTGGCTGGTTGGTCATCTCAGCCGTTCTGGCTTAAACTCCTTTCCAAGCAGCTTGATTCATTCAATCTGGCGTCTCTCGGTTCCTCCTGACTTGCTCTGCTTGGACCCATACCATCTTTGTCAATCTGTCCTAATMCATTGACTCCTTCTCATTCTCTGGCTCAGCCTGTCTTCACCTGTGTCTAGCTTGTTTTCTGTCTTTGTAGAACTGTCCTGGTAAAAGTGCCCTCTTTCCTTTTTTTCTCTGCATATTCTCTCTCTCTCTCTCTCTCTCTCTCTCTCTCTCTCTCTCTCTCTCTCTCTCCTAACCTCTATTTCTCTGTTCTCATGAGAGTTGGAAATATCCTATTCTGTCAGTTCTTTCTCTGCTTCATCGCTTTGTCAGCCCCTCACTTAGACATCACTTTCAAACATGGCTGCTTCCTTCTACAAACTAACTTGACCTTTACTGTTTGGGATTAAAGGTATATACTAAGGGCGTGTCTGTATTCCAGCCGGAGGGATTAAAGGAGTGTGTTAAGGCTGAGCCACAGCACATCTAGAAACAGGGTTTTTTCAGTCAATAATACAGTCTGTGGGGCTCACAGTGTGATCAAATATCTTGCAACATGGCGCTTAAGAAACCATTAGGCTTTCAAAGTTCTGATGTGTGTCACATGGAAGATATCACCATCCTCACCATCACCATCACCATCACCATCATCATGACAGACTCCTGTAGCCATGGACAGCATTGAGTGCACTCTGTAGCAGAGGATGGCTTCGAACTTTTGATCCACCTTGCACACAAAGTCTGGCAGGGTGATTTGGAACTTGTCGTGTAGCCCAGGTTAGCTTTCAACTCATGCTCTTCCTGTTTTCAGTATCCTGAGGGCTAGCATTACAGCCAGTGCCACGGAACACACCTTGAGTTTTTGTTTGTGATGGGGTTGTATTAGCCTAGGCTGGCTTTGAATTTTTTTTTCTCCTCCTGCCTCAGCTTCCCAGGTAGGCTTCGGAGCCATTTAACCGTGCTCAGTTGTCTCAAAATAGCTTCCAAACACCCATGCATTCAGTGGGCATAGTTTCCTCACAGGCAGATTTCCAGGTTCTGCCTCCACTCCCAGGCAATTGTAAGTCATTAAAAATAGCTGAAGCCAGAACCATGAGGCCCAGCCTAGAGGTCTGACGAGGGCACACTGGCCGCAGACTCTGGGATGCTACAGCCTCCACTTCCCATTGTTTCCCCCTGAGATTAGACCTCACACACGTCCTGCCTGGCTCCGACACCACCCACACCCTCCCGCCGACTCAGCCGCAGGCATACATCAGGACACTCTTCTTTCCAAAGGAAACATTAGAATTTTCTTGAAAACATTTAGAACCAGTGTTGAGATCACTAACAAAAGCTATTTAGCCAGTGTGGAAAGGAGCGAGTGGTCTTAGCTGACAACCACGGTCCCGTCTCCCAAGGTTGGGGACCCAGAAGCATGGTGGTTCATGGAAAGAGCCAGGGAGAACTCATAAACAGCCTAAAGCGGGAAAGGAGCCAGCTGTCAGGGGCTTACTGACACTTCCGGTCTCCCGAAAGTCTTCTTCCGGTGAGAGGTGGTTTCTTGGAAGAGAACTGAAGGGGTATCTGCCAGGTGGTAGTTTAAATTAGCCATCCAGCCCTCCCGGGTTAAACTCTCTCCCTCAGTCACACAAGGGCCACCAGAGACTATGTGCCCATACATCCACACACTGTCACATTTGGAAGCTTGTCTATGTTTCTCACTGTGAAAACAAATAACGGTTTGTAAGGCCAGCCTGTGTTCTTCACCCTGCTGGCGTCATGAATGGCTTCATTATGCAAGTGAGCCACCAGACAGTAGGTTACTCCCCCGAGAGACTGAGCTATTTGTCATCCCAAACTTTGTGACAGAAAGACAAATGTAGAGATCTCGGGGCTGAATTAGGTATAATTAGTGCCCATACAGGAAATCCACCAGTAACCTGGCAATTTGCAGACCAAGGAGGACACATGTGGCACTGTCTTAACAAGTCGTCAAACATGTAATTAGTCACCGCCACCAGCTACCTTTGCAGAAGGAACCCGAGTCGCGGCCAGTCACAGCTGGGTCTGCCAAGGCCCCTAAGCAGTGGATGATTCTTGAGCAGAAGCTGAGGTAGGCCTGCAAATCCAATGTGCAGAGAGCTTGCCCCTCTCTGCCGTTTTATCTGAAGGACTCACAATATCTCCCCTCATTTTAATGAACTCGGTCCTGAGGAGTCAGTTTCAGCCGAGTCACCTTCTGAAGCAAGCAGCTCAGGACATCTTTTTAGACGCAGTGAAGAGTCAGCTTATGATGATCATGTTGACTCTGGTGTTAGACTTCTCATCAGAAGTGATAACAAGAAGAGCAGCTTCTCTTTATTGATAGAGGATGTGGTCCAAGACCCTGATCACAGGGGTCTTAAATCAAGCATTCCAAATCCTCGGATTGCTGGGTGCTCTTTTTCTATAGACGCCTATGGCAAAGTGGTTAGTTCTTATCAATTTGACGCCAATTGGAGTCACCCTGACCTGAGAAAAGGAACCTTAGTTAGGGACTTGCCTCTATCAGACTGGGTTGGGACATGGCCCAATGGTTAGGAACAGAGATCATTTTTCCAGAATTACATTCCCAGCACCCACACTCACAACCATCTGTAACTCCAGTCTCAGGGGATCTGACACCTTCTCCCCACCTCTGTGGGTACCGGGCACATGTGGTGGTGCACAGACGTACACGCAGGCAAACACCCAGGCACATAAACTAAAAAAAAAAAAATGACAGAGTGAAAGGCCAGATTCTCACCTTCTGATTCTTGCATTACAGAAAAAATTAACTGAAAAATATTGTCTCTAGAAAAAAAAAAGTACATCCAATTGAGCATGACCAATAAAGATTAAAGTCAGAGACTGTTTTTCCTGGACATATCTGTCAATGCACCGTAGGACCAATATAGACTGTTTCTCTCAGGAGGTAAGATTACAAAGGAAGAAAAATGTTCACAGAGCTCAGTTGGTAATTAATCTTTGCATATGACTTCCTCATAGTTGCCATTAATTATCAATATTCAATCATGCATTAAAATGGATTTTTTTCTTTGACAGAATTTAGCTGTTTGTAAGACTTACTATATCAAACTAACTTCTAATATAATCATAGAACTCGGCCTTGCAAAAACTTCATTACATTTTTTTTTTTT
>BDUI01000985.1:81033-93206 GCA_002335545.1 Apodemus speciosus
AGGACTTCAGAGTGTGATGGTGATTGGAAGCAGTTAAGGTAATTGTGATCGCTAAGAATGAGGTCAGGCTAAAGGGTAGTGTGGTAGGCTCTTATGTTTGTGTGACTGGTGCCTTTGGAGGAGGGGGAGGGCGGGGTACACCAGGGTGAGCTTGGCCATGCGGTGCCAGAGGCAGAGGCGTGGGGCCTGCCTATGAGCAGAGGGGTGTCAGTCTTCCCAGCATCTGCCAGCTAGAGAAGGCTAGCAAAAGGAAGGGGAGYACCTCTTCATTGACCCCATGATTTTGGAAGCCAGGTCCCCACAACTTTGAGGCAATAAATTATTGTGTTAGACCTCACGTACTGGCATCCCTAGGAAGCTCATATACAGACTCTCTAAAAAGTTAGAAAATGAGATGCAGAGTGAGCTGTGTATTTCACAAAAGACGACGAGGAGGGAAGGGTGTAAGAGAGCAACTGTGTTTTACAGGGTCACRCATTTGCTTGAGAACAGACCACTCKGGAACACCAGGTCCTTAAGTCTGTAGCTGTCCAAGGTGCTGAACCATCACTTGGGGCTGTACCAGAATTTCTAGATTTAAGGAGGCGGGGAGGGGTAGAGGGGAGGGGAGCGGCAGGGGGAGAGGGAGGACCCAAGGGAGGAAACTCACGTGGGCAGAGCCACTGATAGATAAAAGGGGAGACTAGACTTCTGAAATAGTTTTCAAATAATTTTGGGAAGCAAGGAGGAGACAAGGAGAAATTAATGAAATTTGAGCATTTGAAGGGAGAGTGGTAAGATTGTGCTCTTGGATTTACCTCAGAACAAAGATACTACACAGCTGGCCTCATTGAGTAAAAGATATATGGAGAGAGAGAGACATGATATATCAATGTATATYATTAATTATCAATATATGTTAGTATGGTAAAATACGCACAAATATCTATTTATATTTGTTTTGTGGTCCCCTTTGAAGGGAGTGCAGTGGATGGTATCACACTCACATCTCTCTTCACAGTCCCAGGCCTAGSAGGAGGAATGGGTTGGGYTTCAGGGGAGGGCTCAGTCAGTGGAGAGGACACAAACCTCTGCCCCAGAGATCAGCAACGTATAAGTTTCATTATGCGGCTGACCCTGGAGATTAGCTCTCCCCRGAAGGCATGCTGCTCTGGGTGGGAATCAAGGATTCAGCATCAATTTGAGCAGGGTTTAAAAGGGGAGGAGAGGCTGGGGAGTGAATCTGCCTTTGTCAAGGCTGCAGCAAATGGGCNAGGAGGAGGAGGAGGAGGAGGAGAAGAAGAAGAAGAAGAAGAAGAAGAAGAAGAAGAAGAAGAAGAAGAAGAAGAAGAAGAAGAAGAAGAAGAAAAAGAAGACTAAACAAATGAAAACCTAAAAACCAAAAAGCTTGGTACTGGGTATATTGACTCACTTGAAATCCCAACACACTGGAGCTAGGGAATATTTTTCAGGAACCTGAAGCCAGCCTGAGCTGCAAAGTGACCTCCAGAAGTCTAGGACAGACTGTGAGACCTGGCCTCACAAAGCAAACCCATAACTTTCCAAGCGTTCCGCTGTCTCCTCGCCTGAGACACCATCAACTCATTCTAGGCCCAAAGGCAGTGAAGCCCCTGATTAGCACCAGACACTAGGCCTGGTGAACATTCTTTGATAGATTTTGCTCTTCACCTACACTTCCAACAGTGTTGTTTAAATCAGATACTCAAAGACATCTAGAAAAAAATTCAAGTATCATTAAGATACTGCAAGACTGTCCTTTAGAGGTTTTCCCCGACACTGAACASACACACAAGGGGGAGGGGCTGAGGAAGGGGACACAGAGAAAGTAGAGTAAGCAGGAACCCTGGGCTAGAAAGACTGAGAAGGTAAAATCCCTTTGCTTTATTTAGCCAGAGGCCAATGATTCCAAGGATTCGGCTCCAGCCAGCGTTACCTTCAGCACCAAGGCCAGCGCACCTGGTCCGCGAACAGCACCTTTCTTTACCCAGCACYCAGTCAAGCTCAGGCCGTGCTAGGAAGCCATAGCTTTTTGCCAACAAAACGCGCTTTCCTAACTTATGAATCAGGCTTCATTAGTTAATCCTGCTTGGCCATGGGTGCCAGCAGGATATTTCTTCTACGAACAATGAAAATGAACTATTTGTTGGAGAGCCCCCTGGCATGTGTGCACATAAACATACTCTCATCGGGCTGGGTTGGCTGAGTTCTCCTGGAGTCAGTCCTCTGGGCCAGCCCCCTCTTTGCACAAGAAGGTTAAGATCATCTCTTGTTCCTAGTTCTGTTTGGCGATTTCTGTATAAGGGTGAGAGAAGGAGGAGTCCAAGTGTTCTGGGTTATGATGTTCTGGGATTTCTTTTTCTTAAGGGCTTATTCTTAAGGTTTATGTATAATTCCTGATTCTAACAAACAACAAGTCTCTACCACAAAGATTGTCATTCCCAGAGAAGATAAGAGAAGCCCTGTGAGGGGACAGGTCAAACATTAGTTTTCTCTTCCTGAATTAAGAAACTGGGCCCAAGAGATTACTAATTACCCCCTATAACACAGCAAATCACTGACCACCATAAACTAAACACCCAGATTTCCAGAGAATATCCACCCACGGCCAGATTGGTCCCTTTTCGGCAAAACACATAGATATACCACTGTCTTCGGGGGTCACAGTTCTTCAACCCTTGATTCAGTGCGGTTGTCTGAAAATATAATTAGAAAATTGAAAATGAGACGGATGTCGGCAGGAAAGAGAGGATGCTGGCTGCTGATGTCTTGGCTTCCATGCTTAGAAGCCAAACTGATACCAAGATTGCTGGGTGATACACCCTAGCCCGCGGGCATATCTCCTGGCTTCGGCGGGGGTCCATGCAACCTCGGAGCTAACAGCTGTCCCCTCTCAAGGATCGCCAGTCACAGAGCTCATGGCCAAACTTGGAAGAACAGGGGTGGTCTGGTGGGTGGCACCTGTGCCAGAGATGCCCTGAGCACAGACACTTCTGCTGCCAAACCCAGGAAGTGTGGGCAGCCAGAGAGCTCTGTGGCCCGGYTCCAGATCCAGAGGATGGACGGATGGACAGTACCAGGGAGAAGGACTGGGGAGGGGGGTGCGAGGCGGGGAAGGCCCAACCTCCTCCCGAAGTGCGTCCTTCTGATGAGAATGTTCCTTTCGTCTGGTTAGAATGACGGTAGCTTTCAAGTCACTCCATGAGAAAAAACATTKTAGTCTTCAAAGAAAAAAAAGAGAGAGAGAGAGAGGATCGCACTGTAATTGTGGGTTGTAACAAATGTAGACTTCTGGTGCCTTCCTCTGCCGCGTGTAAGACAGTAAAAAATGTGTCTGGTCTAAGCGTACCCTCTCTCCAAGCCCATTGTGAAGCCAATCGCTAACAAAGGAGACGTGTGAATATTCAATACCGAGTCTTTTCAGTTGTATTTTTCTGGAATCCTTGACTTGGCTTTTTTTTTTTTTTAATTTAATGGGCGAATACCTGTTTTAAGTTTTTAAAGAACATGGAAATCGCCCGCGAGCGACCATATAATTTGATTTGCCAGGCAATCTGCAGAGCGATCGCACATCATTTATAATGTTCATTGAGCATTTTGCCTAATTGTGTCTGTCTCNTCCAGATCCAGAGGATGGACGGATGGACAGTACCAGGGAGAAGGACTGGGGAGGGGGGTGCGAGGCGGGGAAGGCCCAACCTCCACCCGAAGTGCGTCCTTCTGATGAGAATGTTCCTTTCGTCTGGTTAGAATGACGGTAGCTTTCAAGTCACTCCATGAGAAAAAACATTTTAGTCTTCAAAGAAAAAAAAGAGAGAGAGAGAGAGGATCGCACTGTAATTGTGGGTTGTAACAAATGTAGACTTCTGGTGCCTTCCTCTGCCGCGTGTAAGACAGTAAAAAATGTGTCTGGTCTAAGCGTACCCTCTCTCCAAGCCCATTGTGAAGCCAATCGCTAACAAAGGAGACGTGTGAATATTCAATACCGAGTCTTTTCAGTTGTATTTTTCTGGAATCCTTGACTTGGCTTTTTTTTTTTTTTAATTTAATGGGCGAATACCTGTTTTAAGTTTTTAAAGAACATGGAAATCGCCCGCGAGCGACCATATAATTTGATTTGCCAGGCAATCTGCAGAGCGATCGCACATCATTTATAATGTTCATTGAGCATTTTGCCTAATTGTGTCTGTCTCTGAAAGGGCAGCGCACCCCCTCCCGACCACGAGCGGCACAAGTGGCGACATTCCCATGGAGCGACCGCGCCGCAGCTTGCCGTATTCAGTTCGGCTGCCCGGACGTGTGCTGCTGGCCCCGGCGACCGGGAGCCTGACACTAATAGCTCGCGGCTCAGGTACGGGCGGGCGCCGCATTCAATTCACAACCGGCCGCGCTTGCAGGTGTCGCCTTTTGAAACGGCCTTTCAGGCGGCYGCTGTTCACTTCTGGCTGGGCCACGGGTTTTGTGGCAGCGCAAGAATGGGGCTGATTATTCCCGTGCCCACATGCAGCCCCCCCGCCCCCCGATACGTCCCCACCCCCGGCCGACTTCGGCCTTCCCCGAGCCAAAAAGCCATTTAATTAGTTCTGGGACAGCAGAGAGCCCGTGTGGGCGACAAAGCCCGGCTCCCCAGGTAACCCTGGTTCCCCGCGGCCCCAGGAGGGGGCGCACGGTCCTAAAGCACCGTCCTGGGCCGTTCGCTGTGTTCCTGGTCGCCATGGTGCCTCTGCCCTTTGAACAACTCGCCCCAGCCTTTGGTGGCTTTAGCCTAAGCCTGTCAAGGTCCCCAAAGCGGCCTGATCTCGGATGCAGTGCCGCCTCCCCTCCTGCCTTTTAAACCAGGACAGCCTTAGAGTGTGTAGGAAAGTGCCCTCCTACACTTTTGACTCTTCTGCACCACATTTCCGAGAGGCTCTGGGATACTTTTTCCTCTACTGCCTCTACGAATCAGGCAACGCTTCGTGCACTAAGGCAGGGGCAGATGGGTTGACAAAAGGCCGACTCTCAGTCGTCCCTAGTCATGCCCACTTGGCTACTGTGGCTCGAGCGCCAGAGCTGCTCGAAACACAATTATYAATTAATAGACCGTCCTAGGCGACCTGCGTGCGCCACGGGTACCTTAGATACTTGTGCGCAGGATCCGGGCTACCCAGAGCGGGGCAATAGCGACCCACCCAGCCGCCTGGTCTTTGACTATGTTTGGGTCCAGCACTCCCAGGAACGAGGGGGACAGCAAAGGCGTGGCACTGTCCAGCCAGATGTCCCCAATGTACCTTTGGGAAGGAGTGGGCGTTGGCCATTGGGCCAGGGTGAGGGTCCCGTCCCGCCCCGCCTGATTTCCGCGAGCGTTTGAACACCCCATTCGTTCCACTCACAGTGTTCTGTGAACCGACGGCGGGAGGCCAGGAGGCCCAGCTCGGGGAGGGCCGGGTGGTCCCCACTCCCCACCCCCGCCCCGCCGGCCTCGCCCCAGCACATGTGTTATGATTCCCACGGACTGGCGTGCTCTGCGGCTGGAGGCCCGGGTGCCCGGGGCTCCGGAGACGTGCAGGACATAGAGGGGTTTGTACACACAGTGACCTCCGCGCTCTAACTCTGAAAGGGCCTGAAAGGAGCTCTTTATGGTACATTACCAGTCAAGGGCTCAGGTACCAGCGCCTTGTGTCGGGGAGCCCGGGCGGCCGCCTGTGCTGCAGGTGTCTGCTGTACAGTACGCCCGCCGAGGGGGAGGGAGGGCCGCCCGCCTCGCCTCGCCTCGCCTCGCCTCGCCTCCTACTTGGGATTTGACTTCAGCATCTTTGAGGCCTGGGCTGCAAGCTGACGCTCTCTGGGCCTAGGAGAGAAAGCACGGAGTGGTGGCAGCGGCCAGAAGAAGGCAGTGGGGAAGGCTTCTGCTTAGCTGGGATACGAACAGGGGGAGACCAAAGGCCAGAAATGTCAGGCAGGAAGTTAGCGCTATACTTGGGAAAAGACATCTTTGACCTGTCTTAGAGCCCCCTGCCTGGACTAAACTTGAACTCTCACGTGTCTTTCTGCGTGTCTTTCTGTTCTTAAGCAGATGAGGAACCCTTTCATTCTTTGCTCAGAAGAAACTAAAGGACATGCCTGAACCACAGCAAAGGTTATAGTGACCCTAGGATGGGTCTCCYGTGTCTCTCAATGACCTCGGAAGCCAGGAACTGGATCCTTAGATTTGACTTASTTAAAGCAAACTTCAAAATGCTTTCTTCTCTTAGCAAGGGGATTGCACGTGGGGTTTATTTTGTAGCTCACGCCCCCCCCCCCAGGGGATTCCATACTCTAGAAAAATATTAGACAAAACTACCGCTCTGTCAGTAGTTATATTTTAATAAAAGAACGACATATTTAACCACGTTCAGGGCTGGTGTGGAAAGGGGGAAAGGAAGAAGCAGACATACTCTGGATGTCTGAAGAGCGGTTCCAAAAATTCTAGAAGGTTCCATACTGTGTTTAGTTTTGTCTAGAGAAGTCCTTTTCTACTGCAGATCCTTCCATGTGTTTTAGGGTTATATTTTGACTGAATWGAACTAATTTTCTTAGCATGCTGCCAGTGACCCCCTGAGAAGCCTGTGGTGTGTGTGGAAGGGTTGTTTGAGGGATGAATAAAGGGAATGGAGTAGAATCTCTACAGGAAGAAAGCAAAGGAGCCTTTACCCAGCTTCAACATTTCAGAACTATTTGTCTCAGATAGTTCCCCGAAGCAGCTGTTCCTCTTCGATTGTGTCCCCAGCCCAGACCCCGTGGTCCACAGTCTCACATTTGACACTTTGGCTAATCCCTTTCATACAGATGACTTCCCGTGTTCCGAAATTCAATCACAATTCACAAACTGTATCCTTCCTAAAAACGCAGAAGCAGATCTGCTATTCMTCTCCACGCCAAGGGCAGAATCCTCGTTATTAGTCTTCCTTCTCTCCCTTCTCCAAACTCAACCCTTCCCTCAAAAATACGGCTTCAGCCTRCCCGGGCACACAACTGACCTCATAACCCGGATCCTCTGCTTCAGTCTCCTGACTGGCCTCCATGGTGACACCATTTTGCCTCTGCTAGTTCTCCACATTGCAGCCCAGCTGGACTGTCCCGTTGTCCCACTCTGATGTTCTCTTTCCCCTGGCTGTTTTCTTTTGTCCTGCCACAACTCTGAGGCTGGAACCCAGGCCCCTGCCCATAGTCGGTAAGCCTTCTGCTGCTGAGTTATACCCCTGGCCTTATTCCCTGATGACTTATAAATTATAGACATGCGCTCCTTAGTGCCCCTGTGCTAATGAACTACAGACATCATGATGAATACGTGAGACATTCACATTTTARAAGAGTGAGACAAAAATATGGATGCTAGATCTCTTATTTTTCCTTTATTCCAACTGGGGTTTGTCTGCTCTAGACACGGCTGTCCAGTATGATGCTGATTTTCATAACRCAGCTCCTAAGGTTTTCCTTGCCGAAGTCTGAGGTGTTCCTCCTCTTCCTTTATCCTTAATAAAGTTGTCTGCCTTCAGTTGTTATGTTAACCGTTGCTTGTCTGTTCCACGGTTATCTCTACCTCTGCCCTCTGTTCCCTCTGGTCTGTAAACTCTATGGCAAAAAGCTGTTCAGTTTATTGTTCCRTTATGACTGCTCATCCCAGAAATAGACGATATAAGGTCAGTCTTTCTTCCTCAAATGCTGACCATAGCTGCTCAAAACCCTTGGGTTTCGTAGCCCCAATCTGAACTATAAGCATGGTTTAATAAATGAGGTTTTCATTCCGGGTGGCCGGGTGTTCAACTAGAATTCTGGGCTTCTATTACTGAAGGAAGGAGAGGGTGGGGACCAGGGGAGAGTGCTCGGCTTCTGCCTTACTTGCTCCCTTTTCCTTCCCAAGGCCTCAGCAAACTCCACTCTGACTCTAATAGATCTGTGTGTCTCATGTCATAGTCCCCTTTGAACGTTTAAGAACTTCATGCTGGTATCCACTAGAAGATGTCAAACCAGCACACATATGTGCAGTGCATTCTACAATGACATGGGGTTCAGAATGGCATTTGCAGCACACAGGTATGCCAGGCCAGGGGCCTCTCTTGTGGCCATCCCCAGATCTCAGTGGCTTAACACAACCACAGTTTTCATATAGCCCAGGTCCCCTGTTCTGTGAAGTTCGAGGTCTCCCTCAAAACTTCATCATAAGCCNTGTGAAAACAGATGTGAGTTGATGTCTAGTCAACTTCTGGTAACTTTGTAAAGCATCTACAGAGCACCTCAGACCTGTCCAGCTCCAGAGGGAAAGTGCTACCAACATACTGGAGATAGCCAGTGACACATCCATCTCTCAAATCTTCTTGGTCTGGGGAGAGAAATCTACAGCAAGCAATACATGTAAGTTTGGGCTCCATTTAGAGCATCTCACATCACATTCAAGAGTCTTTGTAGCGGCCCGGAGAGATGGCTCAGCAGTTAAGAGCACCGACTGCTCTTCTGAAGGTCCCAAGTTCAAATCCCAGCAACCACATGGTGGCTCACAACCATCTGTAATAACATCTGACACCCTCTTCTGGTGTGTCTGAAGACAGCTACAGTGTGCTTACATATAACAACAAGTAATTTTTTTTTTAAAAAAAAGAGTCTTTGTAGGTTTCTTGTTCCTTTGTTGAGTTTTACGGTGTGTTTGTATTCAGATATGGGGAGCAGATGCCAGACTTCTGAGAAAAAAAAATCCCAAGGATTAAGAGTGTGAGAATAATGAAAGCTCCCCCCACCCCCTGCTCCATCTTGAGACAAGGTCTTACAGTGTAGGCCAGTCTAGCTTCAAACTCATGATCCTCCTCTTTGAGTCTTCCGAGAGTTGGGATTACTGGCATGTGGCACAGAAATATCTTTTCCTGTGAGGTAATTCTAAGGAAGTAGACTTAAAAGTCTAATAAAGGGTAAATAAGGCTGAGGTTCAGGAGATGCAAGAGATCACCTGCCTCACAACGCCTGCCCCCAAACACTCTCAGATAAATCCGACAAATGTAAAAATGCTACCACTTTAAAATTGCGCTTCCTAATCTACAGCGTTACCTTGCATGCTAATGCACGGCTGGGGCCAGGCCACTGGGCTGCTGTGTGCTGCGCTACCTTACGGTGCAGCTGTTTCTGTTGCCGCCTCTTGCTGAGATCAATGGCCCCGAAGTAATTGGCCTTTGAAGAGGGCAAAAAGGACAATTTTGAGCACCGGGCATTCTTTGAGRACATGGGTCTTGGAGGGTTATCCATGTGGTCATCCCCGGGCCACTGTGCTCCTGGGGCGAGGGAGCTATGGATGGTGTAAAAGGCAAAGAATCGAGCTCTGCTTGGCGTGGAGGTTCCACTACCCCGTGGATTTGCTGACGCTTTCCCCTAAACTGGGTGGAGGGAGGATCCGACCCCTGGGTTTGGCATTAACTTTCTCTTTCTCAGTACCACAGGTCTGCCTGTCCCTCTCCTCCTCAACCATGCTTGTTTGTATGTGGGTTGGGGAACTCAGGACCCACACGTGCTACCGAACCGCACACCCAGGTCAATACACTGCCTGTGGGAAGCCCCCATGACCTTATTCTTGTACAGACAGGACCCCAGTTTCTCACCAATATCCTTTACTGTATGTACTACACTCTGATTAATTGATCCTTCCCCTTAGGCTCTAAGAATGCCTTTCAGAGCAATAAGCTATATCTTTCCCCTGTTTTCCCCTGTTTAACACAGTGTCTTGAATAGAGCCGATTCTCAAAATGTGCTTCTTTATAAATAACTTAGTAATTCTTAAAACTCTGTGTGTGTATCTGTGTGTGTGCACATGCCTGCATACACACAAACACGTGTGCCTGTGGAAGCAAGAACAACTTTAGAGTCCTAGGAGATGCCCATCTTGGTTTTTGAGACAGTATTTTTCAAGGGGCCCTACTGATTAGGCCAGGCTGCCTGTCCAGGAGCGTCCAGAGATCTGCCTGACTCTACCTCCCAGCACTGGGATTACAAACCTGTACCACTATGCTGTGTTTTTTCAYRGGTGCTGGGGATCAAAYCTGGGTTCTCACTTGTGCCTCGGAAGGCACTTTACCTTCGGAGACATTCCCCACCCTCGAACATGTATTCTTTAAAATATGTGCTCAGAAAAAAATATGTTCAGCATATTTGCACATCTTATAATTTCATATATGATGATGAAATAAGGTCAGATTAGCTTTAAAAAGTGAAGTGATTGGCTTTAGAAAGACTAAAATCCATAATGAAAAAGAATGATCTGTTAAGGTACAGAAAAATGATAGAATTTTTGTCATTTTGTTCCTTGCTTTCTTTTTTCTATTTTTCTTTTCTTCTTTCTTTTTTTTTTAATTGGGGAACCAGGTGTGGTGGTGCATTTTTTTTTCTAAAGATTTAGTTATTTTATATATGTGAGTATATTGTTGCTGTCTTCAGACACACCAGAAGAGGGCATCGGATCCCATTACAGATAGTTGTGAGCCACCATGTGGTTGCTGGGAATTGAACTCAGGACCTCTGGAAGAGCAGTCAGTGCTCTTAGCCACTGAGTCATCTCTCCAGCCCACTTGTTTTCTTAAAATTTCCTTTTGTGCAYGTTTAAAATCAACCCAATGAGGGGCTCAGCAGTTAAGAGGGCTGGGTGCTCTTCTAGAGGATCCAGGTTCAATTCCCAGGAACTCCRTGGCAGCTCACGGCCATCTGTAACTCCAGTTCTAGGATCCTCAGGGCTCTCTTATGACCTTTGTGGACATCGGGCACACACTCGCTGCACAGACATATATGCAGGCAAAACACCCATACACGCAAAATCAAGCATACAAATAAATAAATAAAAGAAAGCATACCCAATGAATTAGCAGTTATGTATACGTTATGTAAACACATAGATTTACAAGACTATATATGTAAAAATGGCAATCATAAGGTGTGTCAGGCCAAACTGATTTTCATCTCTTTTTTTTCTTCTCCTTTTTTTTTTTTTTTGATAGTATCCAATGTTTTAACCAGGAATAYGGTAATGCAACTTATAACTAAGTCTGCTTCTCTTGTAGCTAGATGTGGCCTTGTGCTAGCTCTGACACATCACTGCCCCTGCTTGTAGACTGAATTCCACTCTGTGTGCATTACCTTTAAATCACCCTAAGCTAATATTACAGTGAAACCATTTGTAGGCCAAAGAGCACCTAAATTTTAATCTTCACTTCAGATATTAGCTATTTTATCTAAAAATGACAAAATTCTGGTAACACAAAAGTTGAGAGTCAATTGACCTATTTTTTAGACATAATTTTGCTATGAAGCACAGGCTAGCTTGAATCTCTTAGTCCTCCTGCCTCAGAGTGTCAAGTGCTGAGATTACAGGCGTGCCCATCCATGTACAGTAGAAACCAATGAGCTCTTAAGGTGCTTCCCATGTATAGACATGGTTCAAGGTGAAACATATCAAGAAGAAAGAACATTCTAGTTCTAGGAATTCTTGTAGATTCACTTCCCACTCACCCCTATCTTTCTTYGTTTTCCAAGWCATGAGAATGGYAGAAAGGTGCTCTGTGCTCAGCATCTAGTGACTCTGGTTCAGAATGGACAGGTTCATATGTGTCCTTCCGCTAGGAATCCAGGAGGTGTCCTGGGTGGCCAATGGCCAGAGGAATAACTCCTGTCTAATCACTTCCCATCGGGGACACATATCCAGCTGTTCCTCCATTCACTGACCACTACCAYTAGTGCATAACAGCAATACGTGCTGTTATTCTAGTACGTGCCTGGCATGGATTCTGTGCGTTTTCAGCCATGAGCCTAGTCTGTGAAGTAACAACAACAACAACTAAATACAGGTCCTCATAGCCACATGAGTAGAGCCCTAGAAGTAAGAATCCCTGAGTTATGACTAGGGGCAGGCAAGGGACTTATTTCTTAGAAAGCTCGAGTGGGAGGTCAAAGAGTTGAGAAGGTCATCTGCTGCCACGCCTGATGACGGGAGTTCAATCCCCAGAATCCACACAGCACRTGTGAGAACCTCCACTCACCGACGGCGCGACACACACGCATGCCACCGCACACTCTGACTGGAGTGAAAAGTATTATGGATATAAATCTGGAAAAGGTCTGAAGATCAAGAATCATGACCCAAGAAGCATTGAATGAGGTCAGACCATAGGAAGACTACGAAGGCAGGA
>BDUI01000985.1:102315-121045 GCA_002335545.1 Apodemus speciosus
CAGTCCAAGCCTGGGGAGTCAAGGTACCGTACAGCCCATAGTCCCACTGTCCCTCCCACACCCCCTCCACCCCGGCCTGGCCGGAGGACAACTCACAGACAGCATGCTAATCGCTTTAACCTAGTTTCGGACCCACCGAGGGGTTTCCCCGCGCGCGCCGCGGGTGCCATGGACTTCATCCAAGAGTAATTAAAGCGAAGCTAGGAGCTGGACCGACCCCGCAGAGCGGCCTGGCCAGACACGCTGAGATTCTGGGTCGCGACGCTCCCAGGAGGCCATGAGCCCTGGATCCTCTCACCTCTCCAGCTTTCTCTTCTCCTGTCTCCTCTCCCCCTAAAAGTTGGTTTTACACTGGGGATGTTTGAGAAGGAGAAAAGAAAAATAATTCGATTTTGTCTTGTATTATGGCCTCATTAAACACGAAAGTTGCTTTTGTACAAATGCTACCATCAGGCATGTAATCTCATTACACTCATTAGAAAGTCAAATGTTAGACAGACTTCCACTTCATTATAAGTTATAGAAGTGTATCGTTTTCCCCCTCCTGTGTAGACCTGCCTTTTGATTGGATGGGGCAGTGTGGCACTTCGCAGTTCAAACACTACAATCATTGTGGTGTGGCACCTTTTATTTCGAATGCCACTTTTTTTGTGTGTGATTCAATGCATCAACACATCCTTTAGTGCTGTGCAGATGAAGCGGAAGAGCCCAGCTAAGCGTTCAAAGCGCCAAGGTCTCTATCTTGTCACTCTTGTGTCCTGACTTGGCAAGTCCCTTTAAGCACAATCTTCAAAGAGACTGACAGTTTCTTTTTATTTACTCATAATCTATTCATTGCAGTGTAGCAATTCTTTTTCTTAAAAAAAAAAAAAACAGCAGTAAAAGCAGAACAAACGTATCATTTCAGAGCCCCCTTTGGCATCAGCGAGGCCATGCCTGAACTGTGCTGGACGCAGGGGAGCCAGGCTGGAGAGTCTCTGGCCTGCAGCATCTCTGGCCCATAGACACAGCCTGGCACTGGGAAGACCTTAGGGGACAACTTGAGTGATGGGTATGCAGCAGTCCTAAGTCAATATGCCCCGCCCCCATCACCACCCCAAATTACAAGAACTCTGATGAAACTAGTTAAGGTAGCCAGATTGATAGGGGGCTAGGGATGAGCTTTGCCAAACCTTGCTTTTCTGACCCAGCAGCCCTTGCTACAAACCCTGGCCAGTCACTGCTACTAGAAAGACTTTAAAGTTCACCCTGGTGGCCCTCATCATTTAGCATAATAAAGAAGCTGTGAAGCCAGCCRGGGGTGTATTTTATGATCTTTACTGCAGAGCAGACTTAATCATTACTCAGCGGTCCAGATTCCACTGCTGGTCATGGTGTGTGTGTGTGTGTGTGTGTGTGTGTGTGTGTGTGTGTGTGTGTGTAGTATTGAAGAAGATGTAATTCTTTATTAAAAGTGGGGTTGCAGTGGTATACCTTTCTCTCCCTACTCACTCCAGACCAAACCAAGTCTTCAACTCCAGACGACTCTGTTTCTCCATTCCAGATTACTGAGCTGGCTGGTTTTCCAGTTTGAATACCAAAGACAACATTCAGTAAAAAAAAAAAGACCCTTTCCCCTGCCCCTCTAACTCCTTCACACTTCCGGTGGACGTCCATCAGGRTCTCTTCATTATGTGAGAGGATAGATATCACCCCACTTCCAAAATAAAAATAAATCAACCAATAAAAAGGTGACTTCTTATTGTCAGAGCCTAGAAGCACAGTCATCATGCCCTTGCCATTTTTTTTTTATTCTCTTGATAGAACTTCCAGTCGAGATGAACTTGGAGCGTGGTGACTTTTGAAATGGGGAAGAGGTCAAAAGAGGGCAGGCAGGGAGGCCACTTCTGCAAGCTGGGCGAAGCAGCCTCTGGAATGGAGCCCCCTGGTGGATCCTTTTTCTGTCCGTGGAGATTGCACTGTGGCTTAACTAAAATCTCCTGGAAGGACCTGGAAGGAGCTGAATTCTGTGGGTCCCACAGGGCAGGTGGGAAAGAGTGACTGTTCCGCTTTAGGCTGGGAGCAGAGGGCATAAAGAGCCTTGTCGGAGCTCCTGTGAAACCGGCTGCCAGCCATTCCCAGGACTGCTCATCTGCCAGTACCGGGATTAACGCCCCTCGGTGGGTGGAGAGGGTGCAAAGCCTTTTAAATCCACAAACTCATCCTATTTCCATTAATGGGCCTTTGCGGTAGCACCGAGGACCAGCTGCGAGGTTGAACAGACACCAGTTGAGTACTCCCTGGCGGATCTCTCTGGGAAGAGCCCTTTCCCCTCCCTCTCTCCCTCACCCTCCCCTCCCACTGCCTTTCCAAAGCCTTCTGCAGCCTGTGGGAATGGTCCTAAATAATTCCACAACCGATTGCATTTTTTTTGAGATCTGGAACCACTGGTAGGAAAGGATTCCCACGACAGGATGTGAGGTCTGGCCAACAGGTGTTCGGATTTGGCCCAGGGAGATGGAGAAACCCAGGGAGAGAGACAGGCCTGCCAGCAAGCAGACTGCTCAGGGCCTCCCGGCTTTACAGGCCGTGGAAGCCGCAGACAATCGAAATGATATCTTTATTGCTAGGTTCATGTCCTGGGCTATAACATATCAATCCCTGTCGTGGTTCTCTGGGATGCACCTGGTATTTCAAACTTGTTCTTTTTGTGCTTCTGGGTCCTGGACTGCAGCTGCCTAAAACAAGCAAAGAGAGAGGCCCTTACAATGTCTCCAAGACGTGTTGGCATGGCCTGCCTGTCTTTAATGTACCATTAACCATTGTCTTTACACAATATGGGAACTGTAAAGCATGACATGTGTTATAATAAAACACATTTTCAATGATACACTTGGACTTGAGGCTGGGGTGTAGCAAACAAACAGGCCCAAATCTTGTTTTGTCTCCCTTGCTAAGCCCACTGGCAATTAAACTTAAGACCAGTGTTTCCCCCGCTCCTCACCAGCCAATTAAGTTTTATGTCTCCTAATTTTTCACATAGAAAAAAAAAGTCTCAGTGCTGGTTCCTAAAGACATTGATTTTCTTGCTATCACCTGGCGCTCAGATCTTAGTCCCATTTATCAAGAAGGGAACGTCAGGCATTACATAAAGTGACTCTGTCACCATGAGGCTCTCACCATCCTGGCCCATTGTCTTCCCTTGTTAATAACTCATTACCAGGATTTAACAAATCAACCATTACATATGTTTTGTGTCTCCATATTTTGATCCGTACGATTAAGCAGATGTTACGATTGAAAATTGAAAAGTCCGAGGCTACTCCAGTCTGAAAGAGAGAGGGCAGCCTCAAACAACGAGCTAACAATGAGATTCAGAAGATCTTCAGAAAAACATTTACCACCAATAAACAGACTCCAACCTGCTCCATTTCAACCATTGTGTGCTTTGGGAGAATAATTAAGTTTAATAGGAATAGGTCTGGAGGGTTTTCAATGCCAAGACCACAGGTGCGGGGTGGCAGGATGAATGATTTGCCTGATTTTTGCCAAGCTCAAGGGCTCTTCTCTTGGACTTTCAAGCAGATAGAAAATATTGTCATTTCTTTTAATTCACAGCATTACTTTCAAACCGAACAAAGGCCGGGGCCGGGGGGAGGCGGGGGAACGGCCCGGCTGTAATGAAGCGCTTCGGAGGCGGAGGTGCAGCCCAAGAGGCTGAGGCGGCGGCGGAGCGCGCTGCTGCGTTTGTGCGCAAGTGACACTCCTGTGCCACACACAAAAGGCCTTCTTCTCCCCACCTTCTGCTGCTTTTCAGCCCTCGGGTCCCTGCCAAACCGACTCATAGGACGCCCGGGGGCTCCTGGCCCCCTATCCAGGGCAACTTAGCCTTTGGGACATCCGTCCCTGCCAAGGCAAACCTCGCCAAACTTTCCCCAAACTCGGCCGACTGGGGAGGGACCCTGGCTGGAGGCGCGCATGCGCCCCATCTGCTGCTGCCTGTTCCCAGGGTTTCGGAGAGCCGGGGTGGAGTCGGAGGTGTAGCCCCGGAGGCCCGCCTAGCCCTTGCTATCCCAAAAGTCGGGGTTCGGGTGCGGTCTGTCCGCCCAGGAGGCAGGAAGCAGAGGCCCGGCAACAGCTCTCCACCATTCTTCTACCTTTGCGCATGGAAATCTCCAAGGAGGGATCCAAGAAGCGGCGAGTTGAACAGGGGGCCATCGGTCTGGAAGAAGCCGGGGATCGGAGCCCCAAACTTCTAAGGAGGCCCCAGATCCCTGCGCCCCACTGGCCTGGCTGGGAGCCTCGGGTATTCCTGCTGCTTGAGGCCGGGTGGCCAGGAGCGCAGGTTGTTGGCGGGCTGGTTTTGCCTAGTGGCCTGGGCGCCTGCACTAGCGGCCACAGTAGTCGGGGCACAACCTTCTTACTGGTCCCATTTTCGGGCTCTTTGGGGTCTACTGTTGCTTCCCAGAGAGGCTTGGCCTCTGGATGATCCTCTCAGATTAATATCAGCAGGTTTCCTGGCGTGTCCACATCTGTTCCAAACAACCTGTTGCGCTGGCATTACTTTGGATAGGCAAGGGCACTTTGCTTGAGGGAAGCAGGCTGTGTGGCTGCCTGGCTTCCAGGACAGGCTTTAGGGTTCTCTCTTAATGACAGGCACCCCTCTCCTCCTCCAGCGATACCTGGTGTGCTTCACCCCTGTCCTTGTCCCAGCAACTCCAGGCATCCAGGGCACCCTTGTACTTTGCCTCCTCTAGGATCTTCTTATGTAATTCTTTGTACTTTAGGTAGCAAGATTAGACAAAGATCTGGATGAGAGAGTTACCACAACTATTTCACCCCCCTCACCTCCCCAGTTCGCTTCCTTCACCCCTCTGCAACCAGATAGAAACCTTTGGTGTAGAAGCTCTGAGAAAAGAAAGCTAGCTCTTTATGCGCTCCTGTCCTAGAAGGACCAACGCTTGGTGGGAATTCTCTCTCTTAAAGATTTTTTTAAAAAATGGTTTCTATTTTGCAGCTTCTCTCCAGCCATTGCGCAGGCTTCCATTTAGTTCATTTCATGGTCGTCTCGCCAAGAGCTCGTCGTCTACAGCTGGGATAGAAGAAAAAAGCCTTTGAAAACTGACTGGGTTGATAAATCTACCTAGGAGAGGTTTCTAGGAGTTTTATTATGAAATCCAGTTGAACACGCTTTAACATTAAAAAAAAAAATCTGGGCATGAGTGCGTCAGATGAATTCAGAAGAAATTCATGTCCCAATAACGGATCTGAAATAAGAATAGACAATTCTAAAATGAACCGCTTCCAAGCGAAGGGCGCTTGGCTGTATGCAACCTTACAAAGAGCACAAGTGTATATAATTAAATATTAGGGCTCAGCAATGAGCATTTGTGGCCATAGCAAATGTGTGACTCCTCACAACAATTACTTGGAAGTTTTTCGCACTTTTGAGAACATGCTTGACGCCTCATTTCTTTGATGACTGCTCAATAGACACCCTGAGACAGTAGCGGGGCTGCCCCTACCCCAGCGACCGTCCCCCGAGCTGGCAGGGCTTTCATCCAGGGCTTGAATTGTGTTGTCAAAGTCTAGTAGACAGAGAAGGGGGGCATGAGAACCGGAGGGCGTCTTGAAAAGTCCTGGAAATCGGTATATTTTGCAGGTGTAGAATGTGCCTAACAGCCATGGCTAGCGCACGCTCCCCAATGGTGAGGGTCTGACAAGGACAGCTGGCTAGTTTTCAGCGTGAAAACACCCCCTCGGTGGACCAAACACAACGACACTGACCTTTCTGCGGGGGGAACCAGAGATGTGCCTTTCACTGAATTAGCCACAAAGACGTCTTGCTATGACTTTTGTTCAGCACGAAAGCAAAGAAATATTGCGTCTAATATGAAAAGTATTGTTCACAGCTTTTCCGTGCCCCTTAAGAAGTATTACAGTGCTGATTTACTGGCCCCGTTCTCCAGAGCTGGCTGGCTGGCTACAAGGCGGGGTGGAGGGGTGGGTTGGGGCAATGGGACCGAGGAGGAGGAGGAGGAGGAGGAGGAGGAGGAGGAGAAGTTAAGTTAAATTGCCTGTTGCTGTTTCCAAGTTCTCTCTGTGCAGCGGCAAATTTATCAATCTTTTCATCTGACAATACTTTGAAATATATCATTGTCATCCCAAGTTGTTTGATAGATTAACTGTAGGCACACAGCCTTTTCCAAGGTCAAGTTGAAGATTCTTGTTTGCTGTGTAACTGGGTTCTTTAAAAACTCAGAACAATGCCTGCCTGTTAAATTTTCACTTGTTCTCATGGGACATTGGAAAGCAGGCATTCCTATTGACCCAGTGTGTGGACACTTCATCTTTTTTAGTTAAATTCAGCAAACGAGATTAGCAATGAGATCAACAGTAGGAAAAATGAGATTTAACCTTACCCCTTGTAGATACAGAGGAAATTAAAGCATCTCTTATCCCTTCAATCTGTGTACTAATGTTTATGTGTGTCAGGGGTTGGTTACAGCCACACATATCATGTTTAGCTTTCTAATTTTATCCCAGTGGGAAGGTACAAATGCACTCTTCTAACACAGGAAGGCACAGGAATTGTGGCCACTCCTGTGGGGTTTTGTTGTTTGTTTGACAGAGCATAACCTGCTGCCTCAAAGCTTCTGTAAAAATAAAGTCAATTCAAAACCACCACGTTTGTGGACATCCTTATTTCTGTTTTTAATCCCACAATTGGCTTCACAATTTCCTCTATATCTGCAATGATTGATTTTTTTTATTCAACTAACTTTTATTTACCTTGCAATAATGTTCTGGACCAATGTGATAAATTACAGATATGCAAATTTCTTTGAATGGTGTTGTAAGTGTGTCTAGCTGGAGCTGAATGACTCCTTGCAAGTCAGTCTGTGCCCGCTCAGGACCCCAGGGAGCTGATCAAAGCACCCATTCTCTTTCATCCCCAGTATTCTCCTCCAAACTATTTCGATACAATATGTTTCCATGATGCACTTAATGTGCTAGGGACATAGAACTCATTACAACCTAGCTAGTTCTGCTGATCTCTTTGTTCCCCAGCAGAAAGTCAAAGAAAAAAGGGGAAAACCCTGCCAGTTGCCAGCGTTCTGAAATGCTAAAGCATGCGTCATTTTTCACCAGGTCTGGTCTTGATATCCTCAAAAGACAAACTATGAAACCGGCCTCAGCCCTTTCTGGCATTAATTACACTGCTGTCCAGCCGATCTGTTTTTCCTATTATATGCATTTCTCAGCAGGGATTTTTTTTTTTTTTTGCAAGACTAATGCAGCTGCAAGTGAAACTATGAATGCATTTTTATCACTATGGAAAAAAATGAGTGAAAAGACTTCGAAGCATACAGCAAAAACTTTTGAAAGCATTCTGGTGGGTAACAGATTTAGGGCAGGCTGGGGGGTTGGGGGGGCAGGCAAGGTCTCTAAATCCAAACTTGACTGAGAGTCTCTGAAGTTTCCAATGCGCCCAGTGTCTGTGGTGACACCCATTGTACCAGTTGAAATTTTTCTTTGCTACCCAGATAAATCTTAAAGAGTCCCAGCAAAATTCTGAACTGGAAAGTCTTACTACACTCAACCAGGAGGGTCTTCTATGGAATTTTGGTTCAGGATAATGACACAAAGAATATAAATTTTATGTGATTTCCTTCGTTTCTTGTAGGGTTGATTGGTTGGTGGAAATGGCTGGCAGCCAGTTCTGGGAAAGATTCCAGACCTGACTCCGATTAACCCTCTCTGGTGAAACTCTGCTGGAAACCAACTCACCAGCAATTGCCATTAATCTACTTACTAATTAAGCCAATTCATTTCTAAAGGAGAAAAATTCCTTTCTTTAGCCAAACTGATGGGAGGAAATTTGAAAGAAGCGCCAAACTGTGTAACTGTAATTCAGCCAAGGACTGCTAAAACAAGGTGTTGATATATAGCAGCAGATTTAAAACAAGTTTCTAGGGCAACACTCCTTTGGAGGCGGTGGCATATAGTGCATAGTAGATGAAGCTCGAATAATGCTCCACGGCGCCATGCCATCCCATGTCCTAGCGTTCAAAGTAACAGGTCTCTCTCCAATTAAATCTTGTGCCTTTTACGCACAAATAAATCGCCTCTCCAGCTTTCTTTTGGACCAGTCTATGCCAGCTTTATGTGACAGCTACTCCAAATATATCGCTTGCCACTTAGTAAATAGCCTTAGAAATTTGTTACCCAGATCCTAGGATCAGGTACAGAGGCAGGGAGCCTTGCCATTCAGGACCAAGAAAGGACAAAGTTGAACATTAAATGTGGGAGAAAAGCAGTCTGACTCATCTGGCATGCATACACGAATCGAATCGTGGCCTTCATCCTTACAAAGAAGCAAAACTCCAAAGAATTTCCTTACTTATTTAGGAATCATTTATTGCCTTTGGGATGCCCCTAAAGAGCCCTGTGAAAAAATGAGGGCAGAGCGCACCTTCCCACAGGAAATACAAAGCTCCCTTTCCTCTTTCGGGTTCATGTTCAAGGGCTTTAGACCTCGATGTAGGCGGAAGCCAGTTGACTTTGCCTAAGAGACTAAATATCGGGGATTGGAGGATGAGTTAAACAAATATAGGGTCAATTTTTATTTGATTATTGAACTCCATTCTTTCTCACCTCTAGGTACTGGGGCGGGCCTCTGGATCCCAGAAAGGCTTTGACAAGGGCCTAGGGGTTCACCCTGGAGGGTTTCTGAAGGGCTTAAGAAAGTACAAGTGCGCAAAGGCGCGCGCACGCGCACAGGTCCATCGAAACGAATCTCTAGGCTGAATGGACAGTTTGGAAACGTCTTGGAGATATTATCACTTGCCAGGGGCGGGTAAGTCTTAGGCCAGCCAGGATGAGAAACATCTTCATTTTGAGTCTGGTTCTGGGGAGCTCAGATTATGTGGATCTGCTCTGCTCCCGGGAGTGCGTAGGGCCTTGATGGCCTTCTTCAAACTCTCTGAGACGCAAATGACCTCGCTAGAAACAGATAAACAGAGGCAAACTTTCTTTTACATATTATGCATCAATCGCTTTCCACCCTTCCCCCACCCCTGCACTTCACAACATTTAAAAATGGCTCCTGCCAAGCTGTGGGGCTTTTTTTTTTAAATCACCAGGAAAATAGGTGGTGGGGAGGTAGGGCTGGAGGTCAGATCATCCTGGGACTTCAAACTAGACGGTGTCAGCCAAATATTCMGTTGTGACAGCTTTTCTGTAGTCCCAGGCTATAGAGATGGCCTGCGGTGTCTGCGACCAAACGCGGTTCTGCTGCGTTGAATTAGGAGCCATTATAAGAGAGTGGAGGGAGGGGGAGACACTCCTTCTCTGGAGCCGGAGATTCAGTCCTAAAATTTCTCTATTGCAATTTAACATTAGTGTTCCAATTCCCCTCCGAGTGAGAAGGAAAGTTAGGAATGGAGAGGGAAGGGTCACTGAGGCAGGGCAACTGAAGTTACCGCTCCCTACCCCCAGGCTACACTCTAGCCCAGTAGGGAGGATGTTTACCTGGTGTGTAAATTGAGAACCGAGCGCTGGGGGTCTGAGGCGGGAAAGCCACAACAGGAGACGCGATGTTCCAGCTTTGAAGGGGGAACAAAGGCCTGGAACTAAGCTCAGCGAAAGCCAGGAGCGTGGAGAAGCCAACAAAGACTTTCAGCCTGTGGTCACCGGTAGGTGTCAATGTGGACACTTTCAGACCGGGTATTAGGAGAGGGGAACACAGAGCCGGGCTGTCACTCCAAGGCTTAACATGAACAAAGATAAACAACGTGACAACCTCCACTTTCAATAGTGGTGAGGTTCAAAGTGGAGTGCTCCAGAGTCTGTGTGGGTGAAGGCTTTTGGGAAACAGGGCCTCCCCCTCCTACCCGCTAGCGAACTATCAAGGATCAGAGCTGGAAAGGCCTTTCATAAGATAACTTATGTCTCAAAGATTTCTTCAAAGAAATTGCACATTCTAAGATGCAAAGATGCAACTTCTAGGTCTGTGAGGACAAAGTATTTGCCACCAGGTTTGCAGCCAGAAGCCTCAGGTGGCAGCAAGATGTTTGTGAACTTGAACACCCACCTACCTTTTCCTTAGCATATTCTTCCACACACATTATCATTCATCAAACTCCCTATAGGAGAGGATGAAACTACATGTCTCCATCCGTGGATACCAGAGTTTCGAAAGTATCCACCTGACAAGGAAGACGGCACGTGTTGATAGAGTAGTGAGAATGAGACAGAGCTCAGTAAGCCAGAGATTCCAACCTCTCCATTAGAAATAAGCAGCCAAGGCCTTTACCAACAGACAAATCTCTCTTACTTTCTGGGAACGATAATTGCTGATTTTGTAACACCCTCATTAGCAAAGATTATGATCCAGGGATTAGTAAATGGGCACGGTAAGAAGTCATGTTTACCCTAAGAACTCTATCACAGACACATTCCCCCTATAAATTCTAGTAGTAAGACAAAACATAATTTTTTTAAAAAAAAATAACATCCCGAAATTCTGATTGTCTTTAATCAATGCAAGTCTCTCAAATAATTTTAAAAAGGGGATGTAAAGATCCCTAAGAGACTAATGACATTTCACAGGTAATGCAATTTAGAAAGAGACACTTCCATGTTTTCTTTTCCAACAATGTGCATTTTTGTAAACTGCTATAAATTGCAATTCAAAAGCAGTGATCTCACCATCCCCAATCATTTTTTATACTGATCAAATGAATGCAGATACTCCCATTTGGGAGGGGCGACATGACATTTCACTTGGCAGTTCTAAACAGGTCACAGACCTTTCACAGACCCTAAGGCAGTGGGAGGGAGCTCTTTACTAAACCGTGTAACCAAATCAAACCAATGGTTACCCCTTTTCAAAACCATTGGAATGGTTTGCACAATGCTATTCACATAGCAGGACAGACACTGAAAGAATGGTCATCCAATGGAGATTTCTTTCCTTTTGTTTAAACCTGCAGAGCTCGAAAAGTAATACTTGAAGGCAGACAATTACATTTGCCATGATGAAAAAAAAATCATATATGGCCCATATACATTTTTGTTGACACTGCACAGCATAGCTGTAACTGTCCATTTGTATGCATATATGCACATGTATGTATATGTATGTCTATTTATTGGAAATGTTTCTTTGTTTGGAACCATAGGCACAAAGACACAACATGGCTGCCCTGGAGATGACCTATTGCTTTCAAGTTGCTTGAACACATCAGAATTTCTATTGTTAAGGTTGATTAATTGAAACTGATAAGTTACCATGGATAAAGATGGTTTCTCTGTTTAATGTGGTGGGCCTGATTTGGTAAATACCTCATTCATGTAGCTTTGCAGGGCAGCATATGGGCAAGAGTCATTCAGTATCACAAACATACACAATTTATTATGCTTGTATGGGCACAACCAAAAGGCCTTTCTGTTTTAATGACAAAGTTTCAATGAGAAATTCTATTTAAAGAGTCACTAGTTACATGAAACGTGATTTTGTAATTTATTCTCAGAGTTTCTATGGGTGATTTAAAAGATATATTTAAATACAGCATACACACACACACACACACACACCCTTAGCATAAGTCATTGGAGATAAAGCATTACTTGCCTTAAATGTGAGAAGACTGCATAAGGAGAGAAAATGTTACCATCGTATCTTACCTAGCCTACACAGGGGTGTTCAAGTTACCAAGGACATGCCCCCCCCAGTGAGGGCTCATTACCAGTAGGAAGGGAAATAAATGGTTTGGTGAATGATAAGTCCATTTTAGGAAGCCTATTTTTCTTACTGAAAAACCAGAAGACATTTTAAAAATCATCCAGGGAGTGTAAGCTAATTTCTTCTTGCACTTGAAAACAATGTCTCTTTTATTATATAAAAATATAAATATTTACCAGTAAAGGTAAGGTTGCCATTATTTTTGAACTATTGTAGATAAACTTTTTTTTTTGGTCTTTTCATTTAGGTTGCTATTCAATAACCAGAAAAGAGTAATAACCGAAATTATGAGAGACATGCTGATGAACTAAAGAACTGATTGTACCAGACCATCAAAGGGACAGTTACCATATTTAGCCTTTAATGTCTTATCGAATAAATTCTCTGGTCATTCATGTCCAAGCAGTTCAAGTTCACCAAACATTCCTCATTTACATTAGATGGGTCTTCACAGTTCAGTTCGGAGAGTAATAAACCACATTTGTCACAGTTGACCACCGCTAGTATGCGTTTTATAAAGGGCTGGATGTCCATTGCAAAGCTAACCGGCGCACCATCACTTGTAAAATCCCCTCTTGCATTTTGAAGCGATAATCTGTATCTAATTTTTAAAGAAAAATTTACTTTCCTTTCAGTTTTTGGAGGCCGGTTTCTTTGCTGGACCTGAATAGAGATCACGGGTGAGGCAGTGCTGAACAGCTCTGGTGTGTGTGTAACAAAAACCCACCTCTTTGTAGAACATAACAAATTATGCAGTGTTCACAGATGCGATTCACATTGCGCCTTTTGTGAGAAAATGAAGCCCCACTCTGTTCCCCGCCCCCTCCTCAGAAGAAGCCAGGCTCCTAATGTGAATTGTCCTCATGATGGGGGACAAGAAATTCCCTTATTATAGAAACTTTCTGTGCATTCTTTTGAAAAGCTTTCCATTTGGACTTTTGGTATGTGTGACTTCACAAGTGTGAATTCCAAGTCACAAGCAACTATTTCTATAAACACATGGACAGCTTGGGGGCCTCAGGATTAGACTGTAAGCAGTTCCCACCTGCTATCTACCTTTAGCTTTTAACTATTGAGCGGAAATGCCATCATTACATAATTACATGCTGGAACCATGTATGAGCGGACCCATGTGATGTTTGTTTTTCTAATTAAGATGTTAAAATATATTGTTAGAACTTTTGACTTTTCCCTCCACTGTATTTCAACTCTGGGTTGCTCTTATGGGGAAGAAGCCATTGCTTGGCAACCCTGGGTAGCCAGGGCTGTTGATAGGTGATCCTGAGTAATCAGAAAGCAACTTCTGTGGAAACGAGGCAGAACACAGAGATCACCACCCTACTCCCTGGACCTTTGTAAATCCGACTTCTACTGAATGTTCTAGTTTTGGACTTAGAATATAAATTCTGAGTCTTGGGAAATCCTCTGTATCCTTAGTGCCCAGGCTTTGATTACAGTAGATGTTCCAAAAGTCCATGGGATGAATGAATGAATGAATGAATGACAAAGAAAAGGCAAAAGCTAGAAGACAATGTGTCCCATAGAATCTACAATTTGTGTCTTTCTCCCACACTGGCCCTGGGTCTGGCCACATAATTTTATTTGACTGATAAGACAAGAGAGCAAAGGGTGGAGCCAATAGAAATGTGAACAAATCTTGTGCATGAGATTTGTTCTTGAGAACCCCGTCCATTTTGAAGAAGCCTGGGGTAGCCTAGTTGAGGATGAGAGACGAGAACCCAACTGCCTGTGTTGTGCTGCTCATGGTCAGTGGAATACTAATGAGCGCAGAAACCATGGAGAAGACCAGCCACTTAGGTAAAGACATCTACCAAAGCCTAGAAGCCCAGCATTGCCCAAAGCAGCAGAAAACTGCAAATAATTCGCTAGGACCCAGCTGGAGAGCTCGCTCAGGGGAGAGGGAGGGGTTGTGAATAGCCAGCCCTCCCTGCTTAACTGGGACTTGATCTCAGCCAGAAAGCCACAGAGACCCATTAGAGGACTAACAAGAAGAAACAAAGTATAAAAAGGGAAGAAGGGAGAGTGAGATCCTCGGTGACTCTGACGTCTGATGCCTCGAAGCAAGGGCAGTTCAGAGAATAATAGGCAATCCTAAGTGTCGGTGCAACTGGAGATGCTGGAGAATAGGGACTCAGCAGGTTCAGAAGTTTCATGGTATTTCCCAGGTTTCCACAGAAAGGAAAGGGGAACAGGAGCCGTGGGTTGGTGGGAGTGAAGGAGAAAAGGGTGCTTGGACCTGCTTTCAGGAAGACTCCACTGTGGATACCCTCTTTAGTGAGAAAACTGGGGTATTGAGATCATGACCTTGCTGTATCAAATGGAGTCTCAAGGAATGAATTTGAGACGCAGGGTTTTTTGTGTATGCGTGTGTGTCTTTGTGTGTGGGTACATACACACATACGTCATTCTTAATAATGCCATCCTGCTACTTTGAATGGGTCTGTTATTGTCATGGAGCCATTAGGCTAGGTTACTTGTCCAGTGAGCCCCAGATAAGCTCCTGTCTCTCTTTCCCTAGCTCTGGGATGATAAGGGAAGTCCACAATGCCTAAGACCATTTCATGGGTTCTGGCATTAAATTCAGATTCTCATGCTGGTCAGGTCAGCACTACTAACGGAGCTAACTGCCCAATCACTGAAGTTCACTTTTGTCAAACATTTGTCCGTTCGCTAACTGCCAGGAATGCAGCAAGCACATTCACATGGGAGCTTTAGCTCATGTAAGACCTTATTGGAAAAGAAAGTCTTGAGGCTAGGGAGCAGTAGTGTTCTAACCAAGCAAGAAGCAGTGGCTTCATCGCGACAGCTGGCAAATGGTGGGACTTCTTACCATCTTTTGTAAGGCAAAATGGCCTCTCGGGGCATTTGTCCTGGCCTCAGTAGCTTTCTGAAACTACAGAGGAAGAATCCAGGATTCCCTCAGTTTTTCTTGTCTCCAAGCCCAGTGCCACATGGATGGCACTGCCAAGTCTGGGGTGTACCCTGGCCTCTTGAACCTCAGCTGCACTGAAGTGTGTACACTGAAGCAATTGCTTTCTGTTAGCAAGGAAGCCCTTATCCCTCTTTCATAAGATGGAGGCTTAGCTGGGTGTGGTCTTGCTTTGAGAGAACTTTCCTGTCATCCCAAGAAGAGAAGGATTTAATAATGCGAATCTCCTTAACAATCACAGCTGCTCTTTTAACACACTGTGGATGCAATGCTTCCTAAAGCTCCTTTCTTCTCCAAACTGTGTAGCTTTCATTTATTTCTACCCTGCTTCTTGTTATTCTTCATTGTAGGTCTGATAAGTGTAATCAGTAATAACCACACTACAGACTAACACTCCATGTCTCTAAGTTTTCTTCCATCGAATAAATTAGTCCACTATCTTTAAATTTAGATTTATGTAAGTTTTCAGGACATGGGCAGAACATATTCAGATTCTTTGCCAAAGTATCACATTAGCCCAGTTAAGAGTTTTTGTTTCCCTTCTGAAACCTCATGAGCTGGGATTCCGCTGTTCACATAGCTCTCAGCTCACAGTCTTCCAGGAACCTTGTAGAATGGCCAGTAAGCTCTGCTAACAACATTCAATGCTGTTCTAGTACAATGTTCTAAAGTCATTCTCATTCCTCCTAAAAACCAACCCAGCCAAGGTCTTCATAGTAATAACTTTACTTTTCTGCTTACAATTTCTGTTTTAGTTACTTTCCTGTTGTGATAAAATAGTCTGACTAGAACACCCTAAGGAAGAGTTTGTTTTGTCTCATGACTGCAGAGAAACAAAGTCCATCAGAGTGGGAAAGGATTAGTGCCTGGAGCAGGAAGCATTTTTATGCACACACAGGAAGGAGGCAGACGGCCAAACATAAGCAGAAAGGGGGTGAGGCTACAAACCCTCGATGCCCACCCCTGAGATATATTTTCTCCAGTAGGGCTTCACCTTCCAAAGGTTCTATAACCTCCCCCAAACTGCCACCAGATGTGGTACCAAGTACCCAAGTACTCGAGCCTGTGACACTTGTCATTCAGACCACCTTATTTCCCAAGCTGATTGGCCTAACAGAATACATTCTTTCTTAGTTCTCTAAACTATAAGTCTAAATCCCAGGCATCTGAAGTCAGAAAGCCATGCTTCCTTTGAGACTGGGTGCATGCCTCTCCACAGCTTCTTATGATGGTCATCAATCTTGCCATTTATTCATTAGCAATCATTTCAATCTCTGTCTCTCTCTTTCTCTTTCTCTCCTGATTTTTCTCTCTTCTTTCTCCATGCCCCTTTCTTTCTCCTCATCTCTATCTCTTTCCTCATCTCTCTTCTTTTTCTCCTCCCCCCCCCAGCCCAGTTTGCCACCATTCAGTGCTTTCCCTGGGAGTGCTGAGTGTTTATATGGTGTTTTCCTCTAATATTGACACCAGACACATTGAGTTGGTATAACTAGAGCATTTAGGATAAAAACCTGGAGTCTAGAAGCTCCAACAAGCTGTGGTCTATCACTTGTCTCCTATAAACCAATTAAAGAGACAACTGAGAAATGCATAGGAAAGAGATTTACTTAATATGGTCACACGGGAAGAACTGGTAAAGGGGTTCACTGACCCGATGTCTGCCTTTAGGGCATAGACATTAGCTGTATGCTTAAACAGAAAGACTTGTGGCGAGGGGCAAGAAGAACACAGGATTAAGCTGCGTTGATGAAAGTGTTGCCTCTCTGAATGTTGTCTTGGTCCTGGTACTTCAGGATGGTCCAAAGAGGTCATTCTTGCTTGAAGAGCTAAGGTAGTGGTCCTTAGATGATTGCTTCTGCTCCAAAACGCAGCCTCATCCTCACTGAAAACTGTCCTCGTTGGTGTCAGCGTCCACTGTGTCCGGGGATTCCATGTTGTTCCTAGAATCCAAGGAGACTCAAGAGGAAAAAATAAGGACAGTGACTTAACTCTGTGCCTTCAGCTGAAGTGAGACAGACAGACACAAAATAAAGGAAGATATGTCATGCTTTCAATCTGCTTTTAGTTATCCATAGATGACTATGGCCCAAATGAGGAGTCAGTGACTTGGAAAAGCAGAAATGTCCGCATTTCACTGCTAACCCCCTAATAACGTCATCTTGATTTGATTATATCTGCAAAGACCCTATCATAGCAAAGAAGTTACAACTCACAAGAAACAGTTTTGGAGTTTCATTGGTTTGGTTTTGTTTTGTATTTGTAGAGGGTAGGACTGGACACAATAACACATACACATGCTTTTCCTGAAAGAGGAACCAAATCATGTTTCAGGCAGAACAGGTATAAACATCTTTTAGAGAGGCAACAGACTTAATGTGAGTGAGTGAGTGTGTGTGTGTGTGTCTGTCTGTCTGTCTGTGTGCATTTCCATATGTCTGTGTTTGTGTATGAGTACAGATGTGTCTGTCTTATATTTGTATGTGTCTGTCTGTATTTGCTTGTCTGTGTCTGCATGTGTGTCTATGTGTATATGTGTGTCTCTGTGTGTATTATGTATGTGTGTCTGTATGTTTGTGTCTCAGTGTGTGTCTACATGTGTGTCTCTGTGTGCATGTGTGCCTGTTTCTGTCTGTGATTGCATGTGTGTTTTCATGTGTGTCTCTGTGTATATATGTACGTCTCTCTGAGAGTAATGTGTGGGTAAGTGTGTGTTTGTGCTTATGTTTGGGTGTGTGTCTCTGTATGTGTGTCTGTGTGTGTGTCTGTTTGTCTGTGTGTTTGTGTTATGTGTCTACCTATCTGTGTGTATGTCTGTCTTTCCTGTGTTTGCATATATATGTATATATACATATATATGTTTGTCTTGTGTTTGTGTGTCTGTCTGTCTGTGATTGTGTATATGTATGCATGTGTGTCTGTGTGCGTCCATCTTTGTGTGTCTGTATGTCTATGTGTTTTTGTGTTTATCTGTGTGTGTCTGCATGTGTGTGTGGGTACTGAATCTGAGAAATAAATATATGTAAGGTGAATGATCTTATACTATGCTGTGTTTCCAGCCCTGAAGTATTCTTTTAAAAAGTTCTTTTAAAAACAGTATTTAAGGAATAATTTTGATGCAGAAGATAATAATAACTATGATTATTGCTTTCTTAGGCTAGATTGTATACATTAAGCTTAAATCAAATGAAGTTTCCTTTGTCTAGAATTTGAAAAAACTGAGTTGAATATATAGAATTATTTTGGGGGTGGAGGAAGAAGTTTGATGTTGTAGTGAATTCATTATTTAATATTCCACATGGACACAATAATAAAATTTAAAAATACAATAAAAAGATTGCATAAAATAAGGTTAACTTTTTTGTAGTAAAAAAAATGTTAAGTAACTAGTTTGCTATGAACTGAATCTTGTCTCTTCTAAAGATGTTGAAGTTCAACCCCTGTGTCAGTAAGTTTCTCTTCCTATACGCAGTCCCTGAGGAAATCAGCCTGTGACAAAGGGAGGCAGGCTTTGAATATGGTTTCAGAGTTCACTCCACCATCACTTGACCCAACTCTTGAGCTGATGGTGTGATGGTGGGGGCTGTGTCATGATAGGGAATGTCTCCTGGAGCAAAGCTTTTTGCCTTCTAGTCAGAAGTGAATTAAAAATGCTGGAGGCCAGCATTCCACACCTTCTTTTTTTTCCCAATCTTTTTTTTTTATTTATTGAAAAGGGAAGTAGAAACACTTTATAATAAAATTAAAGATTCACATGGAAAACATTTCAGATAAACACGTTAAAATTGACAATTTTCATGGAAAATTAGAGAGTAAAGTGGTAGACATGTAAAACATTGCTAAATTAATTGAAATATGGGATAGAAACATTTTATGATAGAATTGAAGATTTATGTGGAAATTATTTCTGATAAAATTCTAGAAAAATGTAGAAAAACRTGTTAGAATTGAAGATTATCATGGAAAATCTTATATAGATATAATAATGGTAGGTATAAAAGCATTCCTAAGTTGATTGAAAGTGGAATTATAAACATTTTCTGATAAACTTGAAG